>JARHVA010001439.1:712500-1025000 GCA_037957365.1 Torreya grandis | reverse complement strand
AGAGTGATCATATTGAAGAATGTTTTGCCATAAGACAAAGGGGGATTTTTTTGGAATTTTGTTGTTACTTATGTCAAAAGGGTGCATCTTGTGAAGGTGCATGGTGAGTAATCATTAAGGTATGTGACAAGGTGAGTTTGTAGTTGTCATTGATGTCATTGAGGTTGTTGTTACATCTTGTGAGTCCTAATTGTCACAAAGAGGTATGATGGTCAAGTGAGGATTGAAGCATGGTTATGAGGCTCTAAGTTTTCATGAGGTCATGAGAGAATGTTGATTATAAAGAGATTGTATCAGTGGTATGATAGTGATATATGAAAAGTGTTATTTTTTTATATCATTGAGTTAAGCATACTTGAGTACTAGTTATTGAGTACAAGGTGTCTTGAGAAGACTATTATAGACCCTATGAGAAGGTGTGAATATTGAATTTTGGTGAAGTAGGTGAGCCTACAAGGGTAGGGCCTTCAGACCAAGTCTGTACCTAGACCACTTCTATACCCTACCTGGACTAATAAGGTATCATGATTTCTTTTCAAGTCATGTAATGGATGTATGTAGTGTTTGAGAATAAGAGAGGTTGCTTGAGTATGTGAGTGAGGTGGAGAGTGCATGGAAATAGGCATAAAGATCATTTTTAAGGCCTAATGTGGTTTGAAGGTCAAGGTCTAGAGATCAAAAGAGAGAGAATGTGGCCTAGTGAAAGGTCATGATAGTATTTCAAGGTTTTTGAGCTCATGTAAGAATTTTTAGAGGTGAGATACATTGTTTCAATTTTTTTCATGCGGTTTGAGGTCATAGTTTGAAGTACAAGGCATGAAAAGTTGTTTTGAGGTCTCTCAAGTGCTTATAATGAAGGGTTCTCAATTTGGGAAGGATTTTATTGTGCTCATTAGCTCATAAATTTTTTTCATGGGAACTTAATATATTCATGGTAGATGGGGAAGGGTCCTATCTTAAAATTTCATGCATTAGTTTTTTGATTGAGGGGTTATTCTTTATGAATGATTGTTAAGAATGAAAACATGTTTAAACCCTCTTAGAACCCTAATAACGACCCAGTGTTGAAGATGTTGATCAAAATTTCCTAGAATGGATTGGTATTCTTAGGTAAGATATTGGATCTTGTATTGGAATCTCTCAAGTACCTCTAGGTGGTATTGGTTAGAGAGAGGAGAGAGATAAATGTTGAGTTATAGGCTTATTCTTGAAGTTGTTGTAGCTATCAAAATTTGTATTGGACATAGTAAGAAAATGGATAGAGGAAGAAGTTAGAGACTCATGTTTCATGTTCATGAATTTTTTTAGATAGGCTATATTCCTCAAGTGTGATAAACTGGTCATCCAAGTTAGCCAATTGATAAGAGGCCTACTGGTGTAAATAGTAAAAAACCAAGGCAATAATGAGAAGATGATTAGGAATGTGTTATAAATATATAATGATGAAACCAAGTGCACAAATTTTTTTATTTAGGAATTTTATGTCATATTAATTATTTTTATAAAACTTATAAGTTAGGTATAGTGATGAAAATGATGAAGCCAAGATGGCTTGTCTAGCTCAATGAGGATTGTGTGTAGTGAGGTCGACAAATTAGTCTATACGACCAATAGTTTCCATTAGAACATATGATGTTTATATTTTAATATGGTATGAATATTTAATATTATTATATAATTACATAATAATTATTTTATATTTTTCATACATGTGTTGAAGGTCAATGTCACCATGACTGTGCTTTAAGATAAACTGGCAGTTCTGAATAAGCAATTTGCAATGATGAGTTTGAGGCTTTATACCCTAGGTTGTAGTATATAATTAATAATATGTTGTTATTTTAGACTTTATATTCTTTTTAATGATTTTTTAAATCTTATAATTCAGTTTAAGAGTTTTAAAAGTTGAATTCAAAATGGCTTGTCTGGTTCATACAAGACTATGTGAGATAAGGTCAGAAGATTGGTTTGCAAGACCAATTTTGATATTAGAAGTTATGGTTTTTGTTATTTAGTTTTTTATGAAGATTTTATATAATATTTTTAATTTATTTATAATAATTTAAAGTATCCTTTCAGATGTTGGATGTCAAGTAGTTTCATGACTGGATTTTTACAGTTGTGGCATTTCTTAGTGAGTGTACTAAATATATGAGTTTAATCCTTTTTTCCCTAAGTTTAAGTCTTTAAAAAATATGGTGATGAATATTAGGTAATATATACTCTATATATGTACTTTTTTTAATCATTTTTTATTGTATTAAGTAAGTTTGAGCTTCAGTATTGAAAGGCAATTTTTTGGTGTACACAAGCATAATAGGACTGAGTACTAATGAGGGATTTCAAGTAGTGATTTATTGTAAAATGTTTTGTTGAGCCTAGAAGAAATAAATGGGGATATATTTTATTATTACATGATATTTTACTACCGTATGTGTAATTTTAAAGTGTTCCATGGAAGGGAAAGAGTAATGTGTCCTAAAGTAGACCTAATGAAATTAGGTCTCCATGAGACCCAAAAATGAAATGAGGTCTAATAGAGCTATGATAGAAAAAAAGTGAATAAATATTAATTTTAATCATGTTTATGATATGTCATAAGACCTATTTCATGGTTTACCTAAGATTTTAAGGGTGAGTATTTAAGTGGCATATGAACAAAGAATGGTATATATACAAGGTAATTTTAGGCCTATTAGAAAAGAGGGTATGTGAATGATGTAGTAAATTTTTGAGTAGAATGAGGTCTTTTAGATCATTATATTGGTGTATAGGATATTCAATGAATATTTGATAGTGTTTTTGTATATGAATATCAATGTCATATGACCTAATCAGTCTTGAAGAGACCTAATTGAGAAAAGAGGCCTAAAAGGCAGTTTAAGAGGGATAAGAGTGTGAAGAGATAAAGAAGGTGATAATAATATATTATGTGGGAAACAAGGTGTTCTGAAGGTAATACAGTTAATAATGTGGATGAGTTGGGGTTGAGTCATCTAGGGGGTTGGTGCCTCCTTGCAAGTGGGTACTTAGGTAGTTGGGGTTGGTGTTCCATATGGAGTGGGTGTTTCATTAAATTTGGTTTTTATCTTCTAATACTATAGTAAATTTGTAGAAATTAGTGGGTTTTCTTCCCCTTGAGGGTTTCCCACATATAGGATGTGTTCTTGTGTTTCATGCTTATGTGGATAAGTATATATGCTTGCTAGATTTATATGTTTACTTGAATGGTTCATGATTGATTAAAGTAAATTGAATGAATTTTTTTTGAAGGATGATTCACCCCCTTCTCAATAATTATGATTCCATTAAAGTTTATACTATAGCTGTCTATAAATTCACACTATTTGGTTATTAAGGGATGAAATATTGTTATTATCATTTACGCTCATTCCCTCATGGATAGTTGTGTTATGGAAATTAAGCCCCATTTGGTTAATGCAAGAAAGGAAAATCCAAATTCATAGAAATTTAATTAATGATTTATTTTTGTAACCAAATTAATTCAATATTAAATGTTATGTCCGGTTTGTTATTTAGAACACTATAAGACACTCCACCTCTTGATGTTCAATAATGTGTGATCGCATTAGCTTAATAAAAAAAGTTTGAAATTGTAATAATGATGAAAATGGTGAGACCATAGATGATCTACCTTAGTATGGTATTTGGATAATGAAATATTGAAACAAGCCTATATCTGACCATGTTGATAAGATTGGATAAATTGTCAGAGATTGAATTATATGATTCATATGGTTTAAATATGATTGTTCATTTGGAATTAAATATTAATATTAAGCTGTTAATGGTTAGGACCATGTGGTGTAAGGATACCAAGTCTAGGATTCATTTTTATAGTCTTGATGGGGTAGCACCATTCTAATGGTCCGTAATGTCCTCAATATTTTATTCTTTTGGGGAAATGTTTCTGGTGGATTTGTAAATATGTATGTATGTATGATTCTTCTAATGGATGTTATGTTATATTATTTTAATCTTTGATAAACATGGTGATTTATGGTAAATTTGGATTGATTACTTATTGAAATATTTCATAATCAAATGGATTCATTGCTTCATCTTTATATGTGTGTATTTAGATATATTTTCTCTTAAGTATACACACTCTAGTTAATAGGTGACTATTTTGATGTTTATGAGTGTATCCTTGTGTGTATTACTATTAAATAAAGCAATGATAATGAAGAATATTGGTTTGTAATAAGTGATAGTTACATAACTACAAATTAATGGGAATTAAAGAATAGAAAATAGAAGTATTTATGTTAGTGATTCTATGAATATATGATCAATTTGTATTGCATTTGCAACATAGTTCAAAGTATCAACTATGGAATAATTATGAGTAAATTATCCACATTGGTTAATAATTCCCTCTTATGAAGTAAATAGTGGAGGTTTTGTGCTATGTATAACTATTAGAAGCTTGAAACTTGACATTAGTGTGTGCTTAGTCACCGAATTGGTTTCCTTGGTGGTTATTCTAGTTCGATGGTTATGGAATAATTATTGAGGTTATTTTGAAAATTAATTAGAATCCAAAGGTAATTATAATGAGATTATGTTTCATGTTTATACTAAAACCTTTATTGAATTTTATAGGGGAGAATTTAAAACTCAAGACCCCAATATTAGTTTTCTTAGAATTAGCATGTTTGTCTTAGTATCCTCGATCCTCTAGACTATAAACACAATATGGTGCGTTTAGAACTATGCAATGGATATATATAATTTTATGGAAATAGAGGGAATATTTTTAGGATCTTGGTATGTTATATATCCCACATTTTACATTAATAATGTTTCTATTCTCAAGGAAGCCATATGGTAAATTCCTAAAAAGAATATTTTTATCTTGCCTCGACATGATAAAAGCAAATGGAAAAAAAATTAAACATTTTTTTTTGGTGAGATTTGTTTCACTTGGTATCAAATATTGTGATATAAGAATTTTCATGAAAAAATCTACTTTAACTAAGATAAGCTTTGTGCACTTTATAGCCAAACTATATTTTTCCAATAGCCAACTTATTACCTATATGTGATTGGAATGGGAAGTATTTTGTTAGTAAGTTTGAAGTGTTAGATGTCACTAGATTACTTTGGAACCTTATGGCCTCTTAAATATCCCTTGACCATGCAAAATATGCTAATTTCCATGGCCTTGGCTGAAGTCAGTCCTTCCCAAAATTAGATTGCATTAAGGTGGACTAGTTTGATTACCCACTGACCTATATGGGATGGTTAATGGGATTCAATAACATAAAATTCCATTATTAGAATTGAGAATTAATACTTAATGTCTATTGGTGATTTTCATAGGCATGAGTCCTAACATAATTTCCCTTAATAATAAATTATTGACTATGAATGAAATCTGGATATGTGAATTAGGTAATTAAATCTAATTTAGGACTAGCCTGGGATCAACAGGGGTGACTACTAATTTATCTCATATGATTTAAGAGGTAACATATTAGAAAATAAAATTTAATCATTTATTTTATGCATTTGTGATTTTTTAACAACTATAACAAGTAACTGTATGTTTTACTTAGTTTTATGTGTCACTATAGGTGACTGGTCACAACAATGTAAATTTTAAAAAGCATCATGACTAGTGATTGGGGAAGACTATTTGGTCCAAAGTGGTGGACTTGTAAACAAGACCAAGAAGGTTTTTCTAGCTAAAACACTATTATTTTTAGTTGATTGAGACCATTATGTAACCTAAAAGTGGATAAGTGAAATGCCTTATAGTATTGAGGTGCTAAAATCTATGAATTTTAGCTAGAATTAATGATTGTGAGGAACTATAATTTACATGGTAATAATATGGCATCCACCCTAAGCCTTGGATAATTTCATTCTTATAAATGACATGCTAGGTAGAATAAGTGAAAATAATTGACCATTAACTTGTTTGGGTAGGTCAATTAGGGTACTATTGATAAAATATTATTGTTTAAAATAAAAAGGATGAATGCCTAGTGTCTGATGATGGTTTGTTTAGATGAGTCCTCATATAATAATTGAGGTATGCCATATTTGGGTGGACTAAGGGTGTGACTCAATCCTAGAGGGCCACATATGGGTGAAGGTGAATGGATTGTTTAGACAAGTTAAAAAACTTTGGGAAGCTTATGACATATGAACATCAAGTAAACTAATGAGGTTATTGGACCCTCATGTATGACCAATAAATTTGCTTATGTGTTATGATGTGAGAATACCCTTGGCATAAGTTAAAAATACATATGAATCAATATATGTGTTCCCTATCCTATGTGGTTCCTTCATGCATGTAAATTGTTATATGTTGTGTAAACCCTTCATGATGTGTGAATGTAATCAACCATGTGAACCTTATATTTGTTCCTTACTTTCCACATTATTATATGAGTATTTAATATGCATGTCATGGAATAAGTGTGGCATTATGTTGTTAACATGTTAATATGTGGTAATGTGATCATAAACCACTTTTGTGATGTAACTCCCCATCTCAAAATCAATCTCTATTAATTAAAATTTGTTAGGGTATAATGATTGTATTATGTGGTGTGACTATGCATCATTTATCTAGTAATTAAAATTGATGCAAGTATGAGGTTAAGGGTGGATAAGTACTATTATTTTAACTATTTAGACTGGGCATAGGCTAGGAAGTGGAGTATCTCATAGGCTGAAAACCCACTTTTCCCCTTTGTACAAGGTAGCCACCTGATTTGTTCAAGTTATGCATCATGAGCACCATAAGTTAGCTATGGGATCTTCAGGCATAATGGTCATCTTGTGGATCAACTATTCCTTTACCCACCTCTTAGAGGTTGTTGTAAAAATAACCCTTATGAAATTCCATTGATGTATACTTGTGAAGCATTAATTAGTCCTGTAAGCTGGAATTTTATACACAAAAAGTAACAAGATTGAACTTGATAAAGTACAATCACATATTAACTGGTAAGCACTATCATGTTGTGAGTAAGGTAATTATTATTTTACCTATAAAATTATTCTAAAATGAATAATATGATTTGTTTAAAAGCATGACTAAAATGTATGCTTATGCTCTAAAATATTAATGTAAAGTCCTGATTAGGCAATTTTGGAATCCTAGGTTACTACCAAGAAGTAAGTGCAGAAGATGGTGGGATTAGGATCCATGGAACTAGTATGTGATCTCATAAAAAAATGAAAAACATGCTAAATTCCTTAGGGAGGGGGTTGTATGCAAATGCTTGGGATGGATTCTCTAGTGTTTGGGGTGGTTGGTGTGGGATGTTGAATTGACCATGAATGATGTAACTCCAACACCATAGAAGTATGGTTGGTTATGTGTTGATTTCATTCTAGGATGAATGACAAAAAAGTATGCATGAAGCATAACCAAAATTAGTGTAAATGTGACATAATAGTATGATAACTATAATTATTAGCATTATTTAGTGAAGTGATTTTAATTATGCATTGGACATAATTAAATTCTTGTGGAAAATACACCTTTGAATCTAGAAATTTTGATGAAAATCCAATTGGATTAGATTTTTTTTTTTTTTCAACTATGGTTATAAGTTGTAGGTTTCATGTGATGAAATCTACATATAGTAAGATGGATGAATAACCTAAAATGGTTTCTCTGTAAAAATACTAAACCTAAATGTGATATCAAAAGTAAAAATTTATTTTTGTCTCTATCTTTGCATGAGCTAACAACTGTAATCTATGTCTGGAAAAATGCTAAAAGCAATCTTGTTTAACAAGAACTTAAGGAAAAATTGGTCACCCTAGCCTGGAATGATTGCTTTAACCAAAATTATTTAAATACACACCTAACCAAGTGGATAGAATTTGATAATTTTAGAAGTAATGTGTTAAAATAAATAGCTTGATGATAAACTCTGCCAAGGTAAGGGTAGGTTTAAGCTAGTAAACCTATTACAAAAGTGATTGATGACTTTTTGATTGAAAATAAATAACCTTGTGATCCATCCAAACATAAATTATGAACCCAAGTTTAAATGATTATAGGACCTAATGCTAAAAAGGTATGTACAACACCCCTTTATACTCAACTAAGTTTCCCAAAGGGAAATTTGAGCTAAAAATGCATTACTTTTGGTTTGGTCTGAAGAAAGACATGTCTGTCATTATGGAAAAATTTGAAATATCAGCAAGGTAAGGTTGAATATTTTTCCTCTAGAGGTTTATTATATTTCCATGTTTTATTGGGAAAGTAAGTGGGCTATAATCCCACTAAATTTTATTCTAAGATATTTAAGGTCATGTAACAAGTATGATGTTATTTGGATGATAATTGATAAAATTTACCGAATTGGTTGCTTTAATATTGGAAACTCAATCGTTTGTGTCTCTAAGTATGGAACATTTTTCAAAAAGAGTGATAAATTCCCTTTTCTTGATGAAAAATTATTTTTGGTTGTTATTTAGTCATTGAGATGGATCCTCTCTAAGAAGGGGAGGATGTCTCAACCCCACTATTTATATAGTTGTAGTTATTATTGGTGACATTGTGATAAGACTAATTTTGGTTGCCTCAAGCACTTTTTTAAGTTAGATAATTTATTATAATGATTATGACCCTATCTATTTGATACTTTTACATGGTATATGAGGCCTTATTACTAGAATGTTACTTGTTTATGATTGACTATTTATTTAGATGTTTTTCTATTTTGGAGGTTATGTTCTTCTATCTTGATTATAGATTATGATTGGTTCATGAATACAGTTTATGTTATGGTTAATTTACACATGTAATAATTAAATATGTTTTTTATATTAGATTTTATTACTATGTGATATTATATACTCAAGCAAATGTTATTAATGTCAATTTTGTGGTTACAGAGACATGATGATGAGCTAGTCTTGATGATATATTGTAGCCACTGGGACAATGACAAGTGGTTGATGAGCAGTTAGTGAGAAATATTTTAAAAAGACACTAGTATATTTTTATGTTTGTGAGTTGTTTTCCATATTAAATCCATAGTCCTTTCTATTGTTCTTCATCTTTATTTATGTTAGTTTTATACATGCATGTAGGACTTGAACTTGGTTTGGAATTTGTTATTTGGTTGTAGTATTTGAGTGTTACTTTCTTGATTATATTTATTTGGTGAATGCATAATTATGTCTTGTGTGATTTATTGGTTGTTCTTATTTTCTCTATTTCATCCTCTTTTGTGAGCTTGTGTGTTTTATTCAAGTGAAAATGGAGTTGAACCATTCACCTTGAATGGCCTCTTCATAGCCATTGGTTGCTTTAGTGATATTACATGGGACTTTGACCAATTAGTGGCTAACCTAATAAATTGTCATCATGTGATTTTAATCCCTTTATGGACATATCATGACCCATATGTTATAATTTATGGTTGCACCAAGGTTGACATTTTTTCTATTTTTTTTTTCATATCAGCATGCCCTCCCACTCCTCCATATAACTCTTTGAAACTTGTGCTCTACTTATATTTTAGGGTTTTTGGTCAAACTTTCCAAAAAAATCATCAATTATGGGAAGTGGATCGATGTGGGAGGCACATGGGTGTGTAGAATATGGGGTGGAGGAAAAAGCATGACAATTTTGTGTTTTCTGGTCTAGGTGGAGATAAGTATGCAAGGAGGTAGAGCAAGAAACTAAAAATAATTTCCTACTACAAGATGGCCTATAGAATGCTAAGTAAGTATTTTTTTAACCTTAGGCAAGTCAATTTTTATGAGTGGTGTATTTATTGAGCCATGTAATTAAAAAATGGGCATTTAAGGTTTACTATGAAGTCTGGAGACTTCATGGCAGGCCTTCAATGCAAATTAATTGATTTTATCCATTGTGGGTTCATAGGTTTTTTATGGTTTGAACGGTTTTAAATTATTTTGGATCATGTTTATGTAATTAAAAATTATTAGGAGTGTTCCTATTATAGTTTATTATCAAATAATTAAAGTTTTGTGATTGGAGTAGGGGTTTATTATATAGTTTATTTTACTCCTCTTTTCCCTTACTAGGGTGATGTATGGTTACATTTCTTAAATGGGAGTTATTGGATCCTTATTTACTTAGCTAAGTCATCTAGTTACATAGGGTAGTCAATCTCTTTTCTTGGTGAGTTGATGATTTGAATCCCCTATTGAATGTTATCTTATGATCATTGTGCATTTTATTTTGGCGAATGGAATTATGATTAAGACTTCATTATTAAAACTACAGGGAAGATTGGTAAGCCTAAATCAACCTTTCTATGTCGAATTGGGGCATAAAACCAAGAATGAATCCATTAATTGGGGCTTTGGATGATTCTAGTTTTGTTAGTGTTGTTGAATGTTTAGTGTTATTTTACATGCTTTACCCTATTTTTTAAAAATGCATTTAGTTGCTTATTTTAGTTGGGGATCAAAATTATAATAATCTATGCAGTCATTAATGGTTGTACATAATGATTATGTACTGAGTGTAATTTTTTAAAGTATTTTGTGGACTATAGTTCTTGTTATGACTTGGTGGCATCAATTTATCACTATTAGAAAATGATGTAGTCAGGAGTATGCAAGAAATCAAATAAAAACTTGTACAAATTGTTTTATGATTTGGTGTATACTCTTATGAGCATATAATATAAATATTCTATTTTAATTCAATGATTTCAAAAATTGTAATGTATTGAGTCTATTTTAATTGAAATATAAAATACAAAGGTACTCCTTTTGACTAGGATAACTCATTAGCATAACTGGATATTGGGTTTTTTCAATAGGTACAATTAGGGATTGATGGAACCTAATTTATTAATAAATTAGGTCCTATTAATTTTATATTAATGTTAGGGTTTATTTCATTATTTCTTACTTCATGTGATTATTGTATGCCTTTTTGGGAACTAATTTACTAGTTGACCTTGTTGGGGTAAGATGGTGTTTGGTAATTTTTTATTCGTTATTGGTATTTTCTTGAGTTGTCTATTTTTTTCTTGTTAACTAGTGGATTTAACTATCTCACACACTCAATTGACCTCATCCAAAACCCAACATCCAGACTCCACCATCTAGTTGATGGTTGGGGTGGTGATAACCACCCATGGATGGCTCATTAGGTTGTAGTTCTAGGGTGTTTCTTGTGATTTGAGTGACTGGATTTACCTTATTTATTTCATAGAGGTGATATTATTGAGTGGTGGTTCTATTGGTGTATGATTTATTCTATAATATCATTTGGAATTTGTTATAGCAGTGTAAATTATTTATCTCTTGATTTCTTTCTAAGTAATTAGTAACATTGTGGTGCATGTGAGAGAATAATACTATCTATATCTCTCATGTGATAAAGCTATGATTGTGTATATCATATTAAGGTATAAATTAATCATTGGGAATAAGTTGTCGGTATACTTAAATTTTATTTTAGTTGTATAGTGAAGTTACATTATCTTGATTTCTTGTGAAACTAGTAACTAGTGAAGGAGATTCTTATCTTGTACTATAAATTGGCACAATTGCATACTAAATCTAATTTTATACAACATTGGCAATAAAATATTAGTTTATGTTTTGATGTTTATATTTTAAATGCATAATTCCCTTGAGTTAAGTTACATGTTATTGGGTATCAAATTTATATATTGCATTATTATTTTGGATATAGGATGCTAGAACTATGAATATATAGTTAAATACTCTTGATCCACGTATTGAACCTAGTAAATACATACCAAATATTATGTTCAAAAAATATATGGGAAGGTGTAAAAATAACACATTTTGTAACCTTACTCATTATAGTTATGATAAATGAGAACATAAGCATCCGTGAATCTTGTTGTTATAATAACATTTTATTGCAATTAGATTGCAAATCAAATGTACTTTATTGGTTGTTGTCTATTTTATGGATTATGTATTAAAGAATACTCATTTATTCATTTTTTTCTACCACTATAATTTTAATCTATCTCTTGGGTTGTTTATAGTCATCTTTATGTTGGCAAGTTGCTTATCATTGATGGTTGGGTGTAATACTAAAAATTTAAGCCTTAGCACTTCCTTACAAAAAGAAATTAATATAGATTTTGCCTAATGTTAAACTCAGCTCCATCTTTGTATAATTTTTTTACTCTTTCAAGTATGACATTTTTCCTTGTCTTCTTGATGTTATTCTATGATATTGTTACCCATTTTAGACAATATACATTTGGCCTTGGTTATAATTATTACATGAAGCAATGACTAGTAGTTAGTCAATTTTATGCACATAATGGTAGTTTTATTGATCTAATATGAGGCTAAAATGAAGTGTAATACATTGAGTTAATGGTCATATGAAACTTTTTGACTAAGTTTATGTTGTATATGTATATACATTCACATTATTTGGTATTAGAGGATGAACTACTATTATTATCATTTACTCTTATTCCCCCATGGATAGTTGTGTTATGATAGTTAAGTCCCATTTGAGTAATGCAAGAAAGGAAAATTCAAGTTCATATAAATTTAATTAATTATTTCTTTCCTTGATTTATTTTTGTAACCAAATAGATTCGATATTAAATGCTATGGTTGGTTTGTTATTTGAAACACTATGAGACAATTCACCTCTTGATGTTCAATAATGTGTGGTCACATTAGCTTAATAAACAAAGTTTGAAATTGGAAGTATGATGAAAATGGTGAGACCATATATGATCTATATTATTATGGCATCTAGATAATGAAAAATTAGAACAATCCTACATATGACCATGTTAGGAAGATTGGAAAAATTATTAGATATTGAATGTTATGATACATATGGTTTTATTATGATTGTTCATTTGGGATTAAATATTAATCTTAATATATTAATGGGAAAGACCATGTGGTATAAGGATACAAATCTAGGATTCATTTTTATAATCCTAATGGGGTAGCACTATTCTAATTATTTGTAATGTCCTTGATATTTTATTCTTTTGGGGAAATGTTTTTGATGGAATTCCAAATATGAATGTACGTATGGTGTTTTTTATGGATGTTGTGTTCTATTATTTTAATATTTGATAAGCATGATAAATAATGACATAGCTGGATTGATTACTTATTGAAATGTTATATAAGCACATGGATTCATTACTTCATCCTTGTACCTATGTATTCAACCATGTTTGCTCTCGGGTATACACACTCTTGTTAATAGGCAACTATTTTGATGTTTCTGAGTATATCCTTGTTTGTATACCTATTTTTTAAAGTAGTGGGAATGAAGAATACTAGTTTATAATAAGTATTGGTTACATAACTATGAATGGATGTGAATTAAAGAATGGATAATAGAGTCATCTATGTTAATGAATCTATGATCAATTTGTATTGCACTTGTACCATAGTTAAAAGTATCAACTATGGGAGAATTGTGAGTATGTTATCCATACTTGTTAAAAATTCCCTCTTATGAAGTAAATAGTGGAGATTTTGTACTCTATATAAATATTATGATCTAGAAAATTGACATTAGTGTGTGCCTAGTCACCAAATTGGTTTCCTTGGTGGTTATTCTAGTTCAATGGTTATGGACTAATTGTTGAGGTTATTTTGATAATTATTTATCATCCCAAAGTAATTAAAATGAGATTATGTTGCATGTTTACGTTAAAAAATTTATTGCATATTATAGGGGATAAATTCAAACTCAAGACCCTAATGTTATTCTTCTTGGAATTAGCATAATTGTCTTAGTGTCTAGGGTCCTCTAGACTATAAACACAACATGGTGTGTTTGGAAATATGTAATGGATATAAATTTTTTTATGGGAATAGATGGAATTTTTTTAGGATCCTTGGGTATGTTATATATCCCACATTTTATGTTAGTAATGTTTTTATTCTCAAGAAATCCATGTGATAAATTCTAAATAATAATATTTTTACCTTACCTTGACATGATAGAAATGAATGTAAAAAAAATAAACAATTTTTTTGTGAGATTTATTTCACCAATGGGATTATCAAATTTAGAACATGGATTAGGATAGACATGGCTCTCTTAAATAAAATATATTAATTCCCTAGCATCACCTATGTGAAAGTAGAATGGGTCCCTCTTTTGTATATTTTGTTAACATCAGATAATATTATTGCCTTAGGGGAAGTTATTTATTCCAAGATGAAAACCCAAATGTATCAACTTGAGTAGAGACCCATAGATGTAAACTTTTATATGATGTCTTATTTACTAGACGTAGTCTTTAACACAATCCATGTGGTAATTGGATATCTTTGGAAACCATAAATTGAATAGGTTGAGAAAAAAATATATGAAGACAATTAATCCATGTTTATTTACAAGTTCATGACTAAAATTAAGAGGATTTGTGTAGAGGTTTACCCTCAAGTATACCAAGTGATTCTGGCACATAGATGCCTAGACTATTAGAAAATTTGAGTAAAACCTTTAATAAAAGGGGAGATTATTGGTACTACCTTTATGTTATAGTCATCAAATTTTATAGAAAAAGGGTACCTCCTTTATTAATACCACACCAAGTTCTTGACAAAATTACAGAACAAGAAATCACTTCCTAAATATATAATAACATTGATGAGCAACTAAGTCAAAATAATTTGGACTATTAATTTAAAAATCCTCTAAGTATTTGGAAACTATAGTATGTAGTGAGATCCCACTTTAATAAAGTGGGGAAGATCAAGATCCACTAGAATTTTGATGAAGTCTAGTTTATATAATGGGATCCTAAGTAGAAAGTTAGGAATTATCTTCAAATCCTGAAAGAAAATAAAAAGGTGAATGTCATTTATGGTCATTGAGAATATGAGCATTATGTAGTATTGATAAATGCTTTGGATGTATTGTAAGTATGGATAATAATGAAATGTGCATAGATTTCTATGATGATAGTTTAGGGTATCGAATATAATCCATAAATTACTAAAGAGCATGTAATTGAAATGGTAACACAATCATAGAAGGCATGGATCCATCAATGGCCCCCATCCCAACCATAAGGTTTAGCATGCCCTAGCAAATCCTTCTCTTTTATAACAAAATAAGTAAATATAAAAGAGGAGGCGTCAAGAAAATAGAAGGAGGATAACTACCAAATATGAAAAGAAATTATGAAGAATCTCCCTACTCCTAGGCCAATTCCTACTCATTTATCCTTCACTAATGCATCTATGGGCACAACCACTACAATAGAGATAACTCCACCTGCACAAGATAGGGAAAGGAGAATAATTTTTAAGACACCTGTACCATCTCTTACAAATACTACATTGGTTAGTATTCCATAATTATTATAGTCTTCTTTATCATTTATTCCATCCCCCTACATCTCATCAACTAGTTCCATGTCCTACTCCCCATTCCATTGTGATTGTTACACCTTACATTCCATCACCACAACCTATAATTGTAGTTCCTATTAGTGTGATTACATAAAAATTTCATCATATCACTCACTTCCTACCCCTCACATAGCCACATACTAAAGGATATCTAAGGTTCTTCCAACCCCCTCTATAATTCATCAAATAGAGGAGAGACCATATTTTGGTCTAACTACCAAAGAGGATCCCATGTAGAGAAAGAAACAAAAGAAGAATAAAAGGTGATCTCCTTGGTAGACTATGTCATGGATGAGGAAGATAATGTAAAGTGATGAAAAAAATATAATAGGAGGTGATTAAGGAAGAAGCTCTGGTTGAATAAGATGAAGAGGCCGAGTTGGAGAAGGCCAAATCTTTGAGGTTATGAGGGTTATAATAAGAATAAACACTAGTTGATGCCTTAGACCAGTGAATCCTCATAGTGAATCAAACCCAAAAAATAAGTGAGGTCATTTCTTCTATTTTAATTTTAGGTACTTTAGTAATATCTAGTTCTTTTGATTCATCCATTCTTTTAGCATCTACCCAAATAAGGACTACCAAGAGGGAAGTCCATTTTGAAAAGTTGGTGACTATCTCTATTTTTAATCCCAAAATTCCACCAATCCTAGGAAAACCCTTAGCTCAATTAGAAGTGTCTATGTCACTATGTTTACCCACCTATTTAACCACATTATCAATTTAAAATACTCTTGGTTTGAACAAATTCATAACTGAGGTAAATCCATCAAGGGAAGAAAAGGAAGGCTTTAGATCTGGATACAAGGGAAGAAATTGAATTTGAAAAAAGAGAAAATTTGTTTCCTTTGGCAAAGAAAGACAAAAAGGATCCAAGGGATTCCAATGAATATAATAAATATTTATTTGATTTTATAGACTCAACTAATGAAGCTATGAACAAAATTCATAAAATCAAAGAGGAAGCAAATCAAATATTGCAATACAGATAAACTATACATGTTCCTAGAGAGATAATTGATGATGTACATAGTGAAACTACTAAGATGTACACCATTTTGTATAATATTTAGGTTTCCAAATTAGTAATCCATTAAAACAAAATGAGTGTGACCAAACTTTAGAACCAAATGAAATATCTAGATAAGAGGTTGAATTTTTTGGTTTAATTCTCCAGACCAAGTGCCTTCAACCAATTAAATTTATTGTCTAGTATGGATGCATCATGGTGCCTTGACAATGTAACTACAAAAATGGATGCTTCCCTAAATTGACATAGCTATAAAAATAATTTATTGAGACATTTCAAAAATCATGAAAGTGAGGTCTTGGAAATTCTTAAAGACATGAGGGCCAATAATGTTATTACTCCTATAAGTAAACTAGTTAACAAGTCAAATTTTGAGAACCTTCTCCAAGCAGTTGTAAAATTTAAGGAGGAAGTTTAAGGCACAATATATAGGACCAAGATGAATTATACAATTTTTAAATTTTTCTATACAATTTTTAAATTTTTCTAAGGATAAGGTGATAAGATCTGAAGCTTTGGGAGTAGAATTCAAGAGCTTAAAAGATGAACAAACAAGGTTGATGGATGAGGTCATCAAAATATTCAAACCTTCTTTACTTAGTTTTGACATCATTAATAAGGAGTTTGAATTTTGACACACATTATTTGAAGAACATATGGTAAATATATAGCTTTAGGGTTAGTGTCAACCATGTAACTAACTACTAGTACTACCCCGTAATCTTAGGGTTCTTAATTTTTAGGATTTGCAGTCATGAAAAATCCAAGTGGGTATGTTTTCATCCCACAAGGCATAATAGTGGCCACTTTAATACCCACAATTGTCACTCTACCATCTTCTTTGGCAAGTGATTCCATATCAACACCCATCTAAATATAGATATGTACTTGCATGTTTTTGTTATGTTAGATCTTTGGTTCCAAATACACATTGCATGTATATATTGTATTTTTATCTATGAAATTCTATTTTGAGATGATTATTGTATATGTATCCGTTGCATGATATTTGGATGCAAGTCTTATTTTTTTAACTAAGTTATTATACTTCACTTGAGAGATGAGGCCTTCCCCATCCCAAGCATATTTATAATTGTAACCTCTCAGTCCTAAAGGGAGTAGAATTTTGGCTATTAAATATTAATAAGAAATTCTCAATATGATCTATAATTTTAGTATTGATGTTAAAATATTGATTCTTATCTAACTTGTGTATTGTTTAAGAAGTTATATCATTATATTTTCTTAGCATATGGTTGTATATAAGTTATCTTTTTATATATAGTCATTCATATTAAGCTATAGATGATCTAAATACCTTTTGCATATAAATCATAATCCCCCCTTGTAGATGTGATATTGTAATTTAAAAAATGTATACACCTTTGATTTCATGTGTTTAAGTATGTTGTATTTTGGTTCCTTTTGACTCATAACCATGTTTTATTGTTAAGAATTGGTCTATGATCTCTTGTCCAATCTATAGTTCAAGTACTAGTCTTAAAAGGTTGCATCTAGTGTGGTCCACAAGCCTCCTCTCCTGCCCTAAATTACCCTCATTTTTTAGTTTAGTTTTAAGTACCACCCACCTTAGGTTATAATCATCATCATTACACCCATCTAAAAATAATATATGTTCATCCATAACCGACCCATCTGTGGTAAATAATATACCTTGCTCATCATTATTCCACTAACAACTTGTTTATAAAACCCAATACCCTATAGCTCATGCCTTAGAGTGAATCCTTTTTATTGATCCTAAAATGTTAGATGATACCTTGTAAGTTTTATATGGTGTGCATAAAACCCACATCAATATATATTACCATGTATATTTGATGGTTTCATCCTTCACCCACCAATAGTCAATTTCTAAAATAAAATCATCCTTATGGGCATGCATATTTATAGAACGTGATGGTAGCATGAAAAGTAACCAAAATATGTGTATATAAATACAAATCAAGTGTATAATTATTATCCATCCATAACTTATTTTTAAAAATATATGCACTAATTCACATTGACCAAAACTATCCCATTCTTCCTAAATTATAAAACAATCGATAGGAGAAGTCAAAATCCAAGTATGAATCACACCAAACCAAGTCAAGAGTGAATATTGTCAAGTATCAAAATACATATTTCTATGTGCATTCATATAAAAAAGGAGCATAATTTCATGTTCGTATTAAGGGGAAGAATTATGTGTGGCTTGAATTCCATCTTATATTATTATATATGTAGGAAATGGTTAATAATTAAGTGAGGTGATTGGGGTTAGCTTATCCCATTACACTTTCAATTTTTATATATGTTTTATCCTTTCATAAGATAACCTAGGGTTTAAAGGAAAAGATAATTATTTCTAGATACTATGTGCATGATGAGGCCTAGATATCACACACAAACTAAAAGAGAATCAATCACACCTACTTTGCCAAAATAGAAGAGAAAATCCTATGGGGATATAAGTGTCCAATTTGGAACATAAAATTTACTACTAATAACCTAAGGTGGATAATATCATCCTAACATAGATAAAGACCTATATCATGCACCGAGTGACCCATAGTCCTACATTTTCCCTATTTTTTTGCTTTCCACCTATTTTAGTCTGACATGGTACATAATAATTCCAAGTATCTTATCTTTTATTGTAATTTATATCTTTAGTAATCATGCATGATAAATCAATTTTGATCTTATACATTTAGATATATGCTTAATTATTATACATTATGTAATATGAAAAAAACATAATTTATATCTCAATTAGATTAAAAAATTAAGTCAAAACAATCTCTATTTAAATATTTTATTAACATTAGAATAATGTAGTGTTTTGGATATGAGTAAGGTGTGAGATAATTGTGATGGTGGACCATAGGACCCAACCTTATTTTTTTGTAATTATGTTAATGTAACCCACCAAATGTGTGGTATGCAAAATTATTTGGCCAAATTAATGATAATATTATTTTCATTATCTATCCAATATATTTCCTAGTATAAATACTATTTAGGTTGAGTCAATTTATAGATAAGTTACCTTATTATACCTAGATGAGTGTATGTAACATAGTGGTTGTATGAAATGTTTCACATAGTTACTATATGGTTCTTTTTAGAACTTGATTAATTTATCTACCTCCTTAATTGAAGGGAAGGGCCACTCCTTATTTGAGAGGTGTACAGGGGACCTGTTAATATTTATTATTCAAGTTTGTGAATAGGATCCAATGGTTGATGGGGGACTCCCTCTCATTTTTTGAACCCCAAGACCTAGAGCATGAATTCAGGAATGCCAATTTATGAATAACTAAGTGGTGGAATAGCATGGTTAGAGCAATCTGATTTTTAATTATTTAATAAATCATTCCATGTGAAAAAGTTAGATCCACATAATAAACAAGTAAAAAATAAACTAAGCATGGAAATTGATAATGATATCACTATATAAAGTTTAATTTTAATTTAAAAACATCAAATAAGAAGGAAGGGTAGGGGAAAAAATAAATTTATAGATTTCACATTATGATAATTTTGTTAAAACAAACACCTTATGATATTTAATAGAAATGAAAAAAATGTTTATAAAGTTTAACATTTAGTCAAAATTTCAAAAAAAACAAAGAGTCTAAGGAATAATTAATCATGAAAAAATCCCCACATCATTAAGTTGTAAAATAAATTAACCACATTGAATTAAATAAGAACATTTATCTAGAATGATTGAATTAAAAATATCTAACCATAAATAAAATTAAATTAGTTAACTAATCAATATAACCAATTCAAAATAAATAAATTGTCATATAATGTTTTCCATAAACTAAAACATATACACCATTAATCTAGATTTTGAGAAAGTAGAAAATATAATAGTGTTTTATCCTAATTTAGATTAATGGTTGAGATTAATATAATCAAGATTTTGATATGTAATTTAGATAAATAGATATATAATTCAAGTATATATTTGAACATAGAAGATTTAGATTGATTATTATGATTTGACAAAGAATATGCTAAATATAGAAAATATGAAAGAGATAATGGTACTTAGCTTCTCTAGTTGATTGTATAACTATTATTGTATTCTAGAAGTGAAACTAAGAGGTAATCATGCTTATGGTTGATTTTGTTATGAAATTGATTCATTATCTACATTGGATCAGTTCTAAAGGATTAGGTTAGCATCATCAATCAATGCTGACTTACTAGTTAGTACTCACTTATGTGGAAGTAAGGCATAATGATTATATGGTCACCTTCATCTATATATAATTTATTTTTGTTTTTTATTCTAAACCTTGATGATGTGTGAATATCCCTAAATTAATCTCCTTTTAATTAAAACCCTAAGTGTGCTTGTGAGAGATATAAACCTATAAAATATGAGGAAAGATTATGGGTTGAGCTGACCCTAATCACCCCCATTTATTGATTTACCACTACCTATATATCCAATACTCTAAGGAAGGAAGTCAAGCCACACGTAGTTATCCAACCTTGTGTGATTTTGAAATTATGATGATTCATTATATGTATTCAACTAATAACGTGGCTTTGATTCCTGAAAAATATTTCTTTGACTTAAATTTAGAATGTTTTATATGTGGATTGTGACTCCTAGTGATAGGTTTGAAATTTGATAAGAATAGGGTATATTTTATCAATGATCAATAGTGTATAGGTGTATATCAAATAAGCACAAAATTCATTTTGATTAAGACCTTAATTTGTTCATATATGGATCCACTTGAATATATCATGCGATTAGCAGATAGGCTAATGGGCCAACCTTAAGGATGTGATTGGTTTTATAAAATAGCCATTGTTGGGAGCCAATCAGTATCATTAAAATTAAGTTAATATTGACTAGAGACACTGACTAAATTTGGTAGAAATGACTTTTAAATAGGTGGACTAAACTAAGAGTTTGGAGATGTCTGTGTAGGATATTTAGTAAGGCTAAAATAGAAAATGAGGTTATTGTAGGTGTGTAGTAATAGAATGGAAGGATTGAATCATAAGATAGAATGTAAGTGTGAGATAATATTAGATTAAGACCTTATTTTAGTGCTCAAGTCATTTGTGGTGAATGTGTATCAATTTTGTCATTGGAAAGTACCAAAGACCATATTTTAGTATGTAAAAAAATTAAGTCACCTCTCTTTTGCATTATCTTGAGTTTCAGCCTACTTTATTGAAAAAAGTCAATATACCTTTCTACTATAATTAAATATCCTCTATTGTCTCTTACTTTATCCACTAAATATAAGATGCATATTTGATATCTAACACAAACTATGATTAACGGATCCTTCACATAACCTATGAATTGTTTAAAAATCACTATTTATAGAGTTAATGTCTATTTCATATGCATTAATAATTATTCATTCCTTAAAAACACATTTTATAGTTAAAATTATTTGAAAATAAATATGATTATGTAATTTTTATCATTAACAGTAGACATAGATCAGTGGATTATAGGACATATAATTATGTTTTTTGAATGATAAATTCCCTTTTGATAGTATTTCTAAAATATGTAGCATTAAATTCAATTTCCTTATTGTATCTAAATTTTATAATGTTAAGTTTAAAGAATAAAACACACATTTAGGGAAGGAATTCACTATAAAATATGCAATTGATTTCCTCAACATTTTGGACCAAAGACTTGTCAAACACATTTTGTGAGTTCTAATATATTTTTCTATTTAAAAATATTCCTCTTATTTTTATCTCTTCATCGATTAAAGAATGTTAACACTAATTGATGTTGTGGATCCACCCTTAGTGGAGATTTGGGTTGGGTTGATAAATCATATGATCCTAAGTCTCTACCATATTCACTAAATGTTACTTAGTGCTTTTGATTGTTCATCTTGGTGACCTTGGTGCTTTATATCACATATATTTTGGGAATTTTAAACTTTTTAAATTAAAACTAGAGTTTTATAAATTTTTTATAAATTAAGATATAATTTTTTTGATCTTTTATATCAATTTAAAAGGAGTGTGATACCATAACACTCTTTTTTTTAATAATAGGTATCTATAATAAATATTATTAATAGAAATTGATTTTCAATTTAAAAAAATGAACTTTTAAAGTCCATATATAAAACACGATGATTTACTTACTTGAGAGGTTTTATGATAGGGATCCACACTAAAAAAACAAACAAACATAATATATAAAGTATTTTATATTAATGTGTTCATGTTATAGGAAACTTTATGAGGATGGACATATTGAGAAAGAAATTAATTAAGCTCAGAGACTAGGTTAGAAAGCAACAATAGGATGTTTTAAAAAACTTAGTGGTAGTATATACAAAATTTATGATATATTAATTAAAAATGAGGGAAATATTCAGTACATCAATACATATAGAGACACTACATTTATACCAGGGTAGATGAACATTTTAAGTAAGAAAAATTATTAAATTTGTTGAATTAAATACCCCTGCAACATATTTGTTCATGGTGAGAGTTGTATGTCAAACACGAGCCTTGATATTAAACACAATGTGTAAATCTAGAAAATTTTATTCTAAAAATGCAAAAACATAATTCTTCAAAAATACATTATAAGATGAAACTTGGAGAATTTAAAAAAAAAAAATTGATGAGTTGCATATCAATGGTGTGGGTTTTCGATCCAAAATATGGATCTAGTTTACTAATCATGTCATCTAGTTCATTTTCACTTTACTAAATTTTGTAATTAAAGTATAATAAACACTATGTAAGAATCTATTTCATTTTTTTCATATAAAGTGAATCATTCAATGAAGCTACAATGGAAAAATTAATGTTGGGATGGTCTGGAAATTCTTATATTGATGAAGTTAATAGCTTACATCTTTTGAAACTAAGGGTTTAATTAAGAATTTTGAAACCACAAATAAACTAAGGTGGAATTTGGGTAAATTATATTGTATGTAGGTGTAAATTACATAATTGGTGGTTTTTATAGATGGGAAACTAATGGTTTTCAAAAATTGGGGGTTTTTCCATTGACAAAAACATGGGAATGTGAATGGTATCAAAAATTTCCCCTTCTTGGAGACAATTCATTTGGTTTCTTTAGTGGGTTATAAGGTGGAAGGTCATAAATATAGCCTCTATAAAAGGTAGAGGACATCATAAAGATCAAATATAAGTATTAAAAATGGATTCAAATTATAGTTTAAAAGTTTGGGTCCTTGTTCATGTTGTCTCATTATTTCCTAATTTTGAATGACTATTCTAGTTGCACTTGATCCTTTTGAGGTGTTTAAGAAGTGAAAACTAGTCTTGTGTGTGAGCTTTATTTAGTGTATTTGTAAACAAATATCCATGAAGGACATGGTTGGCATTAACTTGTATAATTATTGAATTACACAGTGAAAGGAACGTGTGATTTCCTCATCCACTAGGGTTTTCATACACTGAGTTTATCTAGATCATATCTTATGTTCATTTTATTATTTGTATTAGTTTAAATTTATATATTATGTTTAATTTTATATAAATTTCATTTCCAACACTATTAAACTATGTTTTAGCATTTAAATTACTCGAGAATAGTCATTAGTCAATCATTTGTTAAGATAAAACTATAGTATCAGTTTTGGTGAAACTTATAATAGAATATCCACTCACTTTACAGATCAAAGTTATTTTAGTATTTTTATAGTCATTATATGGTTTTGTTTTTTTTACTACATTGCAATATATTTCCATTAATAGAGTAAGTACTGATAGTGGTCAAGGTATCCTACTTCCATTCGAATAAGACATTTCCATAAGGATGTGGAAGCAAAGATAAGAAGTATGTCTCATTTTGATCAAGAAAATGTCCATAAAATAGAATATTAATTTCACAAGATTGAAGGTGGAGTGGCTATCATATCTCATTCTATGAGAAGGTTTGATCAGTATATGTTCATCATGGGTATTATCATGGAGAAGCTTGGTACTTATATAGAGACATTGAAATAAAATAAGGAGGATGCTCTCAAACATGAGAAGGTGGAAGGACAACCCCATACCAAATAATTTCCACCTAAAATTGTTTTTAAGACAAAGTTAAAGATCTAACCATATTAAAAAGTAATGAGTGAAAAGAGGATAGACCATTGGCTAGCCCAAGTAGAGGTATATTTTAGTTTTTATCAGATTAAGGAGAACATATATATATATATATATATATATATATATATATATATATATATATATATATAAAGGTTAAAATTAACCAATTGTTGACCTTTTTAGTCACCAATGTTCCATCATTGAGTATGTTTAAGTTCATAAGATATTTAAAGATATTTTCATTCTTTAATTAGTGTTAATATTCCTAGTGAGGTTACATTGATGTCATATTGATATTTTCCCTTAGTTTAGGAGGCTAATGGAAAAAATTAGGCATTTAACATTCCATCTTAGTATGTTTTAAGACTCTTTTGCAAAATTTAAGGTATTTTTGAAATATTTAAGGTTGATTTTGTTTTAATATCTCCCATGAATATATGTTAGAGATAATCTTATTTGAGTTTTGGTCTTCATAACCACTTCTTGGTTGATCATCTCAAGATTTTAAAGCATGTCAAGGCATGGGTGAAGGAAATTGAAGGATAAAACATATTTGGATGATAATAGTAATTTTAAATACTTTAATCAAGGATTTAAACATATTATGCATCCATCTACATCATTTTTGAATATCTTTTGGTACTCTAATGCATATACAAGGATGTATGAGCAATTTTCATACATTTTCAAAGGAAAAATATTATATTTTATTGGTTTTATGGTGGGTAAAGGATGATTCATGGATTTAATAGATTTATATATGTTTCTCAAATATTATCTATCTATTAGAAACTGAAACTATGCTTTAAATATGCTAAGACAACTCAAATCTCCCTCAAAATTGATTTTCAAGATTAAAAATACCCCAAATCCAATGTGGTAGCTTGATGGAGAGTTTTCATGGGTAATAATGGTTTATATTATGGTTTAATATGTTTTTTACTCCTATCTCATGGTTCTTAGTCTCAACAATAATCTTGGATCTTTGTGAATAATTTTTAATAAGCAAGATTGCTCTAAAATCCTTCAAAACCCTATATAAATAGCATGAAACCCAAAAATTTGAAGTTATTTAAAGATTTATAAATAATTAAGAATTATTTTTATGCCTTATCCATGATATTAATACACCTTATACCAAATTAAAATCATTATCAAATGTTTCATACCTAAAAAATAGACCTAGATGACAAGCATGCATGAGAAATGAGCACCTACAGACCTACAGACATGAAAGTGATTTTTGGAGTGTTTTTTAAATTTAACTTTAAATTTAAATTATTTTAATATGTATTTGGGGTAAATAAATTCATTTAAAAATAATAATTATCTCTTGATACCATGTATAGCTCAAAATATATTTTTTTTACCAAATTGGTATGCTTGTTGCCCTGAGAGATCCTAGGTCCACAAAAAAGAGCATAACATGAGTTATATTGATCCAAAAATTATGAAATTTTAAATTAATGTGAGTGTAAATATTTATTGAAAAAAAATTGTGTTATTATGTCTTTAAATTAATTTAGGAGAGATAAAACTCAAAATTATAGACCTATACATGTAAAAGTGTTGAAAACTAGTTCTCAATAAGGCTAGAAGTGTTAGAACTCAATTTCTATTGATCAAAATGCTTAATTTTTTTTATAGGTATTATAAGGTTTTATAAATGTAATAATTTTTAAAAAAAATCTTTGAATTCAATTCATGAAGTATTTATAAATCATAAGGTTCAGGTAGGCCTTGTTGAGAAATCGAGTTCGGCTACTATCGAGATTGTCTTGAGAATACCAATCCATTGATTTTGCATGTAAGATAATAAAATTTGTTTTATAATATTGAGAGATTGATAACATAGATAATGAGGGAATTAAAATATATATATATATATATATATATATATATATATATATATATATATATATATATATTCTCAAGTACTAATAGAGCTCACACCTATAAATTTTAACTAAACCATCCTCAAGAGCCATGAAATACAATGGGAGAAGCCTCACAGTAGTTGCTATCAGGTATATTTTCATGTTCTAAATTTTAATTGGAGTTTTTTAGGTTTTCTATCATGCTCATGTAACTTTCAATTCAAGTTAAGAGTTTGAACATAAAATTAATATCACTAAATGAGGAGTTTAAGTTGTACATTATCAATCCACCATCATAATTTCCATTCCAAATAAGACCTAAACAACCTTAAAAATACTACTACTCCAGTTCTATGCTATTATGAGGAGTTATTATAAATCAAAGGAAGTTTCAAGAAACTTTTAAAGTGGGAAGGAGTATTCAATCATCCCAATAATATCATCTCTTCCTTCTATGCAAAAATGAAAGAGAATTCAAATCAAACAAGAAGTTTTCAAACTCCCCTTACTAAATGGAGTTTCATTATGCAGTATTGGAGGAGTTGATTTAAGAATAACTAAAGTTTAATCATGCAATATTTAAGGATTTTTTTGAAGGCTAAGTCAATATTTAAAGTCTAAGATATAAATATCCTAAAAAATAGGTCATCTTTCTTGATGTTTGACAAATTTAAGCCTCCAACAAGGACTTTTATAGCCCCTTCACAACTTGGAAACTTCAAAGTAAGTGATAATACATTGGACAAGGGAGGAAGATGTCAATTGAAGTTAAAATTCAATTCTTTTTAGTTTTCAACCTTAATGAGGGCATTGATGACAATATTGTGTGCTTGTCCCCTCATAAAAGGCTCTTTTCATTATATGTACTTGATTTTTATAATTAATGAGATACCTCTAGCTAGTTTTGGCTCAACCCTACCAAATTTTAGACTCATAAACACCTTCTTGAATAATAAAGAAATAAATTTAACCTTCACATATGTTGGTTATTATGTGAATTTGATGAGTTTTTAATGTAAGATTGTGATAATTATAGTCTATCCCTGATTTATGTCCAATTTTATGTACCTTTTTTTTATCAAACTTGATCTTATGCAGGTTGTCATTTATGTGTCTTAAAATTTATGCAATTCATAATTGTGATGAATGCCATTTGAGATTTGTAAGGTAAGTGGTCATCCTTATAGGTAATATTTTAAGTTGAATCCTTTCTAAAAAACACTTATTCCTAATATTCATTAGTGAATTATGAGTTACATATGTGTGGGGGCTCATTGAGTTCATTATCTTTGTGTCCAATCAAGTTAAAGTATTTAATTTTGGTGCATCACCCCACAGTTAGTCTTAGAGGTATAGGAAGTATATGTCTCTATCTCTCTCTCTTCATTATCAATAAGTATTTTAGGTGAGGATCAAGGTGACTAATCAAGGGAACAAACCCTATTTGGAGGTTTAATTCCATTATAGTTCACCCACAACTTGGAAGTGATCCCATTATGTTAATTAGGTGAGGAAGCTTGAAGACCTTTCTCAAGGGTGTAAAGAAAAGTTACAATAGTTTATAGCATGCTCGATGGGACCATAGCTCAAAATATTTATAAATATTGGTTTTGGTTTTATTTATTTTTAGTAGAGACACTACTTAAGTACTCAACATTTGGTGACTCCACTATGCACATAAATATCTTGGTAGTAGATTAGTGTAATTTTCATGCCAAAAATCAAAATAAGATTAGTTATAAAATTTATTCCTTATAATTTTATTTAATTACCTTTGGATTCATAAAAAATAAAAAAGGTTATTAAAATATATGCCATGAACCAAACATCCTCTACCTCAATACATCAGAACTTACCTCAAAACAACCCTATATGAAGACTAAATTTCAATATGGCTATCCCTAAAAACTAATTTTTTGTGCCTTTTGATTATTGTATCTATTTGAAGCATACAAAATGAAATGATATTCCAACATATTAAATGAAAATTTTACCTTTATTCACTATATAAGATCAAACTAATCCTATAGAGCACATTAGATATGTGGATATCCTATTGTCAGTGCATCATGTAACCCAAAAAAATATAGCTATTAGATTGTTTTCTGCATCCTTCAAGGAAAATTATCTACAATGGTATAATAACCTTCCTCTCAATTCCATTATAGCTTAAGATGAGTTAGGAGTATCCCTTTGTAAATAATTTAAGGATAAATTAAACCACCTCTCTCTAGTTGAGTAATTGACTACCACATGAGACATCCTCATAAATTCATTGTTGATTTCAACATTAGGTTCCAAAATACATGGGATAAGGTACCTCTTATGATTTTACCATCTCATGAATATGAATTCTTGTATTTTTTGAGATATCTAAATAGTGATATATCGGTGATGATCCAGTCAATGGGTAGAAAAATACTCCTAAATGCATTTGAGGTAGTCATAAGGGTAAAATAGCCTTATACAAGATGGAAAACTTTCACCAAGGCCTCCTATGACCATTTTTTTAAATCTCGGCCCATTAGTCCCAATTTTATATCTATCTAATAAAGTTGCAGCTCTTCTTAGACAATATAGTGAGCTAAGTGAACTAAAGGGTCTTATGCAATCATTTGGGAATGAAATGGTGGACATCAATAGGTAATTATCTTAGCCTAATAGATCATATCATCCTCATTATTAGTAAACATATCAAACTAATAGGCCTCCTTTAGAAAACTACCATTCAAATAAACCTCCTTACCAAGGATAAGGAGCCATTACACAATCTAGGCCATATGCCACTATTGATCCAAATACTCCCTCCTCTTCCAAAGATACTATACCTAATCAAAATAATCTCATGCAAGATCAATAATTATGTAGTCCATGTAATCAACCTGATACTGAATCCTCTTGCCCAAATGGAGTATTGAATAAAGCTCTAGTTGTGTAAGGTGTGGAAATGCCTCAACTATCACAAACTAAAATGCCACCTCAAGGAGAGATACATGATGGTCAAGGGAAATATGATGCAAATTTTTTAAATTAGCAATAAGGAGACAAATGTGGCATAAATTAGAAAATAAATACAAATAGGGTGGTTATCCCAATATCATTTATCACAAGATCTAAAAGGAGAGCAATAAATGATGCACAAGAGGTAGAATTTTTTTATTTGTATTTTTCATATTATAAAAATACTAATGATCATATTTTGGCCCTAAAGGTATAGGAAAATTTGAAAAATCAGATTTTTGGAAGCAATATAATATCCCAAACTTCCCATAGTCAAGAGAGCACTTTTGTTTTGAATGGGTAGTCAAGGGTTAGTGGCACTCCTCTTAACATCATAGAATAAATGAAGAAGGAACATGTGAGCATATCAATGTGGTACCCTTTAACTATTATGAGATAAAATTATTTTATCTAAGAAGATCTCTCTAACCTCCATATCTTAGTTGAACTAGCAAGGAAGGAAAGTGTGGTTCTCACTAATTTCAAAAAACCTATTAAGAAAGAGGTACATCCTATTAAAAATAGGGTACAACAAATAAAGGTTGAAGTAAAAAGAAGTAAATATGGTAAACCTCCTCCTTTATACCTTTATTTGATCATTAGTGATAATCTAGTTCACAATTGTATGGTTGATAGTGGTGTTAGTCACATAGTTATGCTAAAGTAGATAGTTGATAAGCTTGGCTTGAAATATGAGCCACACATAAAAGGAGTGATACAATTAGATAGGATAACTACTAAGATAGTGGGAGTAACTAAAGGTTTTAAATTGACTTTTCATGCTTTCCCAAGTTTTTATATTCTTCAATATGTTGTGGCAGTTGATTTTCCTCCATATTTTGTATTATGTTTTTCAAGAGACTTCACAACAAAGATTAGAGGGTACCTATCTTCAGATTGGTGATATTTTTTTTTATAACAAGATATGGTACTAAGGTTACTATAAAATTAGAAACTATTTCCAAATTTCATATAGAACCTTACATGTCAAGCATTACAAATGTGAATTGTACCATTGTAATGTCCCCTTCCAAGGAGTAGTCATAAATGACCCATTTAGCCTATTTAATTCGTATAGGCTAATTTTAGGTTTGATAGGGAATAAATAAATAAATTAATTAAAGTTATCTAATTAAGTCAATTTACAAATGACTTTATTTTAATTAATTTAATAAAGTGTTTTGAATGTTTTAAAAGATAAATATTATAAAGTCACTATACAAAAGTGCATTAAATGATATATTTTGAGTGGGAAATTAAAAAAAAAAAAAATTTAGGGAAATTTTTATGTGAAAATATAAAAGGATATTTGAAATCTCATTTTGGACATGCTTGTTTATCTTTCTCTATTATGGAGTTTGAGATTTGAGCTTGAGTAAACCCTGGGATGAAATCCCTAAGGGTATCAATTTTGGTAATGAAACATCTACCCTAGCTGATTGTAGGTGGAATCATACAAGTTTCACATAGAAGGATATATGGTTCTTGGTTGATTGGATGAAAACCCATTTCAACCAACCTCAGTGGATTCACTCAAGATTCACAGGTGCTTCTATTACTATGGATTTTGGAGTTACAATTTTCAAAGAGATATCATTTTCAAATTGAAAGCAAGAGAATATCAGTTTGGAGGGGTGCCATATTGAAGATTATTTGTTTATCTGATGCCTTGGTTTATTAGTTACATCTTTTCCTATTGTGGTACAACATCCTTAGTGTAATTTTCCACTATTCTAAATCGCACCTCCCCAAAAATAGTCACAACTCTTGTATTAGAGGGTTTGTGGGTTTCAAAGAGAGTATAAGGGTGTTTAGAAGAGGTGTCAACTTACCTTATGAGCTTGATGCTTGTGAAGGAATCTAGATATACTTACAGATTGGATGATATTTGAGACCTAATTATATAAAATTAATTCATAATATTGTACTATCACCTTCAACATTCTTTATACCATGGTATTAATTGAAGGTTATAACTTGAACATCCAATTTTTGTGTATTTCTAATTTATATCTACATTGAAGAGGCCATCATATTATTTTACATTGGTAATAATGCAATAATAACTATTTGACAAAATTTCTCTTTCTATTACTATGTTCTAGTTATGTGATATTGATTGATTTTTTATACCAATCTACTCATGAACTATTTTAAACATATACATTGAAACTACCCATGATTATGACAAGAAGACAAATCAAATCAAAAAATTGTGAAAAATATTAGAGAGGATTTTATAGTGGTATCATAGCCTAGAACTTCTTACCAACCTGTTGGGTTATTTGCATGCCATTTCTTCTAGATGTATGCTAGTGATCAACTCTTTCATGTTGGTATTCAACATTGTATGTTAGTGATCTAAAATTGCATTTTGGTTTTAATATTTTCATGTTAGTGATAATCATTTGAATTTTGGTATTCAATTTTACATGTCAATGATTCACACTTACATGTTGGTTTTAAGCTTTACATGTTAGTGATTGACACTTGCATGCTGATTTGGAACATTGCATGTTAGTGTTATGGACTTACATGTAAATTTGGTATAGAAAAGTGGGAATTTTTGTGGGTTTATGATATCAAAAATTTCCTATGAATTTGGGAGGGTCTCACAAGTATTATTTTAGATGGAGGGCAAATGATCCACTAAAAAAACTAGAGATTGAAGAGTAAATTTCTAGTGTAGATTTGTTTGATGAGAGCTATAGAAAACATGGGTGAAAGACATGAACAACTAAATAATAATACCATGGATATATTAAATGATTTTGATAGAGGATATAAGTATTTGGTTTAGCTTATGACCCAAATGATGCAAACAATGAATAACAGAACTCAGGGTGATCATGGGAACAATGGTGATAACGGTAATAATGGTGATAATGAAAATAATGGAAACCATGGAGAAGGGATTAATGATAATAATCTATATGACAACTCTAGGATAACCAACATAATTAATCCTAGGCCTTAAATGCCTAAATTCTTAGAAGCACCACCAAGAGAACAAGTAGGATAATAGGGAGGTAGTTAAGGTTGGGTAAATTATTTAAGGGAGTATCAAACATTGGGGGATGAATTTCATGCAAATATGTCCTTATCTAATTTTTTCCAAGTTAATTAAAGGAATAGGCCATGAGATAGGGGACATGGTTTTAATTATAATTTTTAGCATAAGGTGGGCAAGTTGTATATTCCTAGCTTTGATGATTCTAGTTGATGCACTGCATGTTCATTGGTGCAAAAGTTAGATACATACTTTTAGATCAATTTTGTGTTGAAAAATAAGGCTATTAAGTATGCCACATTTCACCTAGATGGAGAATCACATGAGTGGTGGTACCATATCTTTGTTACTTTGGGACATATTAGCATCACGTCATATGTTAATTTTACTCAGAGGTTAATTGATCATTTTGACAAGAAGCACCCTTAACCACATTTCAGAGAATTAGCATAATTGACATAGGTGGGGTTAGTTGACTCATATATATCATAGTTATATAAACTCTTGCTTATGATGAGAAATATATTTGAACATAGATTGATCATTTTGTTCATGAAAGGATTGTTGAAACCTCTTTGTGTTTGGGTTAAGGCATTTAACCCACCTAATATACATGATGAAATAATAAGATTAGGCAACATGGATTTTTATACCCCTAAGGGTAAATAAAATTCATAATATTGACATGCAAGATAGTAAAATAAGCCCTTCAAAAAAAATCTCAAATTCAACCTCAGAGGAGCTTACCATCCAAAATAAACAAAGAAGATGAATCTAGGGAAGACATTATAAGAAGAAGTTATGTTTCCAATGCAAGGAATCATGGACTTCAGGACATCAATGCCTTGAAAAGGGGAAGATACATTATGTTGAGGTGATTTTTGATGAGGAAGAGACTATAGATCTGGTAGATTTGGTAAAGTATTAAGATCAATAATTAGATCCCAAGGATAAGGATACCAAGGGAGGTACACTTTCTTCTCTTTCTAGTGCAGCAAAGTATAATCCTTTTAGGTTCTAAGGAGTTTTTTGTTGGCACAAATTCATACTAATTATTTATGGTGGTGCTACTCACAATTACATTTATGAGGGATTAGTGGTAAAAAGGGATTTGCATGCAAAAAAATTTGAAGGCTTTGATGTGGTAGTGGAAGAAGGTTTATCATCCCTTGTAATAATAATATTAGGAATATTAACATCCTCATTGGTGAGAAAACAATTTTTGATGATTTTTATGTTATCAATTTAGGTGGGACTAATATAGTGCTTGGAGTTTAATGGTTATATTCAGTGGGTGTAATTTTTCAAAACTATCAGACCATAGAGTTAATTTTTTAGCATGAAGGGAAGGAGGTAACATTTAAGAGCATTCTTCACCCTTTACCTCATCAAATTAAAGCTAAAATAATGGAATTTATTATCTCCAAATGTTTTATCATAACCATGGGTAAGCAAACAAATTCATATTTACATGACAGGGGAGATGAAATTATTGAGAAGGTTGGAAGTTTATCTTTGGAATAAATATAAGATAACAGATTTCCACATGGTTATAACCATCAGTCAGAGGCTCTAGAGGTGAAAATATAAAATATTTTATTTAGTTTGTCAATATTTATCAGAGTGGTGCAATGAAAATAGGGAAGAGCAAAGTTGATATTAGGGGAATTTACTGCATGTTTGCAAAATATTACTACAGTTTTGGTAAGACATTTGTAGAAGGTTCTATTTGTAGGTGAATGCATCATAGTGTACAAAAAAACAAATTTCACAAGCCTCCTAGGCTTATTTGGGATCCTAGAATTTCAGAGAGTCATATCCAGGATCAGTTAGCAATGGAGTGGAGATTTCTTGAGGACAATCAATCTTTGGGAGGGGAGGACTGTAATGTCCCTTTCTAGGGAGTAGTTGGAAATGACCCATTTATCTTATTTAATTCATGAAGGCTAATTTTTTTCTTGATAGGGAATAAACCAATTAATTAAATAAAGTTATCCAATTAAGTAATTTATGGATGACTTTATTTTAAATTAATTTAATAAAGTGGTTTAGATGTTTTAAAAGAGAAATATTATAACATCACTTTATAAAAGTGTATTAAATTATATATTTTGAGTGAGAAATTAAAAAAAAGTGACTTCAGGAAAGTTCTATGATAAATTATAAAAGGAGATTTGAAATCTCATTTTGGACATGCTTGTTTATTTTTCTCTATTGTGGAGTTTGAGGTTTAAGCTTGAACAAACCCTAGGATGAAATCCCTAAGGGTATCAATTTTGGTAGTGAAACATATACCTTAGCTATTTTAAGGTGGAATCATACATGTTTCATATAGAAGGATATAGGGTTCTTGGTTGATTGGATGAAAACCCGTTTCAAACAACCTTAGTGGATTCACTCAGGATTCATAGGTGCTTCTATTACTATGGATTTTTGAGTTACAATATCATTTTCAAATTTAAATCAAGAGAATATAATTTTGGAGGGGTGTCATATTGAAGATTATTTATGCATCCACTGTGTTGGTGTATTATCTACATATTTTTATATTGGGGTGCAACTTCCTTAGTAGAAGTCACCACTATTTCAAGTTACACCTCATCAAAAATGGTCATAGATCTTTTATTGGAGGGTTTATGGGTTTCAAAGAGAGTATAAGGGTGTTTAGAGGAGGTTTCAACTTACCTTATGATCTTGCTATTTGTGAAGGCATCTAGATATACCTATAGATTGGATGATATTTGAGAGCTGATTGTATAGAATTGATTCATAATATTGTACCAACACCTTCAACATTGTTTATACCATGGCATTAATTGAAGGTTAAAACTTGATAATCTTATTTTTGTTTATTTATGATTTATATCTGCATTGAAGTGTCTATCATATTATTTTACATTGGTAATAATACAACAACAACTATTTGACAAAATGCCTCTTGTTGTTCCTATGTTCTAGTTATGCAATATTAATTGATTTTTGATACCAATCTACTCATGAACTATTTTAAACATCTAGATTAAAACTACCCATTATTATTAAAATAAGAAAAAGTGTTTTATGAAATGTTTGCACATTAGTAAATCATAAAATTGTGAAAATTTGGTGAAAAATCTTAGAGGGAATTTTACAACTATACTTGATGAGAAGGCTCCTTCCAAGTGATCAAGAACCAACCACTCTTTTACAAGGAATTCCTAATGTTTTATTTGATGAGTGGGGGGCGGGGGGGGGGGGGGGGGGGGGGGGGGGGGGGGGGGGGGGGGGGGGGGGGGGACACCATGAATTTTATCCTTATAAAATCATAGAGGAGGTAGGTTTCAGAATCCATATTCTTCATGAATAGGTTGATGAACTTATAGAATTTGCCTCTAACAAGCTTCTCAAAAAGGTTATTTTAGGCAACTATTTATTGTATGAATAAGATGGAATTGTTATATACATTGTTAAGCATGGTAAACACAATTAATATGATTTTTTAGATGAAAAAATGTATGAAAATTATGAAAATGAACCTTGAGAAGAGCTTGATGGGATGTGACACCAACATTATTAGTTAATTGGAGAGTTTGAAGCTATAAGCAAGCCCGTTATCTATAGAAAACATAATGAAGACCTTAATGAAGATGTTGAAAAGTTTTATAATAATGAAAAAGGTCTTAAAGACACTTGAAAGTAGTACCATACTATTATTGAATAAATTGAGGCTATTATCAAGCCTCAAAACATCATCACCTCTATTTTTAGTTTTAATTGGTCATTAAAAATATATCTTCTAATCAATCAAGGTATAATCTACATTGAGAAAAAACTCAAATAAATGAAATAAATACCTCCAACAAGCTTGGTAAGTCATGTTTTCCATTCCAAAAACAACCTTTCATGGGTTTTTGTCACTCATATAGATATATGTTCACATGCAGTCAAGAGGATTCCATGGGTTTTTTCTTTGATCCAGACTAAGTGAGAAGAGTATCTCATCTTGTACATAGTAGTGTTAGATTTCACTTTCCTCTAAGTACTATTATGCACATATTCAATTGGTAGTTATAGTAGTTTTTAATCTCCTAAGTTCTCTTGCACATATATTATTGTTGTTTTGAGGATGCATTGTTTAGATTAAATTTTGCTTAAGGAAGGTACATCAATGTTTATCATGTTCATATTAAATTTGGTGATGATTTTCATGACTCCATGCCAAATGTAATTCATAAGGTAGCTAGTCTTTTGCTTAGTAGGCAATAGAATTTGTAGAGGTTATCAAGAATGCTAACCTTTTTAGTTACCATTATTCCATAATTGAGTATATTTAAGTTCATAAGGTGTTTCAAGTTAGTTTCATCCTTTCATTAGTGTCAATATTCATATTGAGTTCATATTGATATTTTATATTAGTCTAGGATACTAATGACAAAAATTAAGCATTTATTATACCTTGTTAGTATGTTTTAAGACTCCTTTGAAAAAGTAAAGATTTTTTTTATGAAATTAAGGTCGATTTTGTTTAATATATCCCATACATGTATTCCATAGAGAGTCTTAGTTTATTTTTGGTCTTCATAACCACTTATTGGTTGACCATCTCAAGATTTTAAAGCATGCCAAGGCATATATGAAGGAAATTAAAGGGAAAGTATTAAAAAAAATGAAGGATGGTACATATGTGGATGATAAAAATAAGTTTAAATCCTTCAATCAAGGATTTTAAGATATTATGTATGAATATAAATTAATTTTGAATATCTTTTGGTGCTCCAACACATATTCAAGGATTTATGAGTAGTTTTCATGTATTTTCAAAGGTAAAAGATTGGATTTGTGTTAATTTTTAGTTGAGGAAAGGATGATGAAAAAATTTAAAATATTAATAGATGTTTATCAAACATTTTACATCTTTTAGGGACTCAAAATATGCTTTAAATATGATAAGATAACTCAAATATCCCTTAAAATTGATTTTTAAGCATAAAATTGCCCCAAATCCAACGTGGTAACTTGGTGAAGAGTTTGTATAGATAAGAATGGATTATAGGAGGGTTGAATAGGGTGGTTTACTCACATATCATGGTTTTTATTATTATCTATAATTTTGGATCTTTATTAACAATTTTTAAGAAGCAAGATTGCTCTGAAACCCTTCAAAACCCTATTTAGAGAGCATAAACCCTAAAAATTTAAACTTTTGAAGTGTTTTAAAAATTTATAAGGCATGGAGAATTATTTTTATTACATATACATGATATAAAGACACATTATACCAATTTAAAATCATTATCAAAGGTTTTATAGCTAACAAATGGACCTAGATTATAAGCATGCATGAGAAATGAGCACTTACAGGACTATAGACCTGAAACTACATTTTTTGAGTTTTTTGAAATTTATCATTAAATTTAAATTATTTTAGTATTTATATGGGGTAAATGAATTAATTTTAAAATAATTATCTCTTTATACCTTATATATCTCAAAATATAAATTTTTTACCAAATTGCCGTGCTTGTTATCCTAAGAGATCCTCGGTCCACAAAAGAAAGGATAACATGAGTTCTATTGATCAAAAACCTATGAAATTTTAAATAAAGGTGAAGGGAAATATTTCATATTTTTTAATATTTTTATAGTAAATTATGAGAGATAAAATTCAAAATTGCATACATATGTATGCAAAGTGTTGAAAAATAGTTCTCAAGAAGGCTAGAAGTGCTAAAACTCAAGATATATTTATCCAAATGATTTTAAACTTTTTGTGTAGGTGTTATAATATTTTATAAATTTAATAAAGCTTTTTAAAATATTTTTATGCAAATAATTTAGGATTTATAACTCATAAGGTCTAAGCATGCCTTGTTGAGAAGCCTGGTTCGACTATCATGGAGATTGTCTTGAGAATGCCAATCCATTGAGTTTGAATGTAAGATGATAAAACTTGTTTTATAATAATAATATATTTATAACATTGAAAATTAATTAATTTACTAATATATATATATATATATATATATATATATATATATATATATATATATATATATATATATATATATATATATATATATATAAGTACTAATGGTGCTCATACCTATAAATTTGAACTAAGTCATCCTCAAAAGCGATGAAAGACATTGTGAGAAGCATCAAAGTAGTTGATATCAGGTATATGTTTCATGATATAAATTTTAATTAGAGTTTTATAGGTATTAAAACATTCTCATGGAACTTTTAATGTAATTTCAGAGGGTGAACATATCTAAGAAGATCATTAAATGAGGAGCTGAAGTTGTCCATTATCAATGCACCATCATAATTTCCATTCAAAAGAAGACCTCAAATGCCTCAATAAGACTACTAATATATTTATACACCATTATTAGGATTTATGAGCAATCAAAGTTAGTTTCAATAAAGTTTCAAAGTGGGAAGTAGTCTTCAATCATCTGAATAAGATCATCTTTCCCCTCTATGCCAAAATCAAGGAGAAAAAGTAAAATTAAACAAGAAGGCTTTAAACTCACCTCACTAAGTGGATTTTCATAATTAAATATTAGAGGATTTTATTTAAGACTAAGTGCAGTTTCATCATGAAATATTGGAGGAGTTGGTTGAAGGATAAGTTAAGCTTTAAAGTCTAAGAGACAACTCTCCTATAAAATAGGTCAAATTTCTTGATCTTTGACAACTTTAAGCCTCCAAAAAGGAATTATACACCCCCTCACAAATTTGAGACTTCAATTAAAATTATAATTTATTGGATAAGGTATGAATATGTTAGTTGAAGTTAAACTTTAGTTATGTTTTAGTTTTTAGCCTTAATGAGGGCATTTATGAAAAATTTGCATGTATGTCCACTTAGAAAAGGCTTATTTCATTATATGTACTTGTTTTATATAATTAATGAGATTCCTATAGATCATTTTGTCTTAGCGCTACCAAATTTCAGACCTATAAACAACTTTTTGAGCAATAAATAAACTGATTTTACCTTCTCATATGATGGTTATTATGTGAATTTGATGAATTTTTATGTGAGCTTGTGATAATTATAGCCTATCCTTGATTTATGTGTAATTTTGTGCATATTTTTGTAGTAAATTTGATATTTTTTAGGTTTTAGTTTGTTTCTCTTAAATTTTATGTAATGCATAGTTGTGATGAATACTATTTGATATTCCTAAGATGAGTGGTCATCCTTATAGATATTGTTATAAGGTGAATCCTTTATAAAAACACTTATGCCCAAGATTCATTCGTGAATAATGAGTTTTGTATGTATGAGTTATCATGTATTTCATTCTGTGTGTGTCTAATCAAGTTCAAGTACTCAATTTTGGTGCATCATCCCATAGTTAGTCTTAGAAGTATATGAAGTAGTTGTGTGTCTCTCTCTTTTCATTATCAATAAATAGTTTAGTTGAGGATCAAGGTGATTCATCAAGGTAACCAACCCTATTTGGAGGTTTAATTCCATTATAGGTCACCCATAACCTAGAAGTGATCCCATTGTGTCAATTAGGTGAGGAAGCTTGAAGATCTTTCTCAAGGGTGCAACTAAAAGTGACAACACCAATCAATCTTTAACTTGGTTTGAAATTTAGATTCATACATTGGTTGTTAATAATCCCTCATATTTCTAAGTGGAATGATTTTAAAATGATAATAAAGAATCAATTTTATCTTATTTATTAAGAGTAAGAGAGGTCCATGTGTTGGAAATTTCTTATACAAAAGTGAGTTTTGTAAGAAGGTTATCCAAATGAGATAAGATATAGCAGACTATGGCATCTTGATGGAGTATGTTTATGGATTCCATATCCATTTCAAGATACATGTTATCTTTACTAAGCCTAAAAATTTAGATGAGGATTTTTCTCAATATTATTACTTATAGATAGATAAGAATAAGGATCCATCTACTTCTCAAAGCATTCTGAAGAAATAATATGAATCTAAGCATAATGGTAAAGGTAAAGGAAAAGTTAAGCATAATTATAATTCCATTTCTAAGAAGGATACTAAAATGAATTGTGATAATTGTGATGTTTATACTTATTCCATAAAAATTTATTAGAAGCTACATCCATAATTTCACTTGTTTAAGAAAAAAATAAGAAGGCTATGCCCTCTCTAAAATTTAAATATGTTGGTTGAAACTCCAACGTGGATGAGACTTTGTGTTGTACCTATGTAAGTATAGAGGCAGGTTTGTGTATTATTAGTGCTCAAGACAATAATATTTATAAATATTTTGAAATTAGATTTCAGATGAAGAAAACAAAAGTGGATGCTCTTTTTAATACTTGTTCACAATAAAATTTGATAAAAAAGGAATGAGTAGAAAAATTATGGATAAAGTCTTACAAATATCCAAGACCATATGATTTGGGTTTGGTGAATAAATTTGTATACAAGAAGATAACCAATCAATGTAAAATAATGTTTGGTATTAATGCACATTTCATTGATGAAGTTATAGTGAATGTGGTGCATCTTGATGTGTATGGTGTAGTGTTTGTAAGACCTTAATTGTATATTTAAGATGATATGTTTGTTAGGAGATCCAATCAATACCTTTTGGTAGAGGATGGAAAGAGATACATAATTTCAACCTACAAATTTAATTCTAAAATTTCTTTGGTAGGTGCCTCTCAATCACACTTGTATGTGAGTAAACCATATTGCCCTATAAATTATTGGAGCTGATTCTTGATTGAAGCATTTAAGAGTTTTTGCATCCTTGTTTAAGCACATGGATAGTTAAGTTCATGGTGCCAAAAACTTGTGTACCTGTTGACCAATTTTTGCCCCCTTGGCAAAATTGCGGTCAACTGCTTCTCTGGCTTTTCAAAACCAGTCGCATTCAGGTTGCAAAGTTCATCTTGGTTCATGCTCAGTTCAACATCTCATTTCAAAATGGTTGAACCAAACCGTTGAACCATTTTGGTTCAACGGGCTTGGTTTAAGTCAAAAAGTTCAATGTTTGGTTCAATGGAAAGAGTTCATCGGGCTTGGATTTTAGTTCATCGGCGCGCTCCTTTGAACCTTGAACCGTTGAACCAAATTTTGGTTCAATGGCTTCAGTTCAATGGAAAGGGTTCAACATCAATGATTTAATAGAGTCCATCGGCCTTCATAGGGAATCAGTGCGCTTAGGTGAACCGTTGAACCAAATTTTGGTTCAACGGGTTTGGTTCAAAGGAAAAGTTTAATGAAAAGGTTCATTGGTCTTGGTTCAATAGGGAATCGGTGCACAATGGTTGAACCTTGAATCGTTGAACCAAATCTTGGTTCAACGGGCTTGGTTCAACATGGAAGTTCAACAGATGGTTCAGTCTCTTTGTTCAAAGTGGCTTGTTTAAATTTGGTTCAAGAGTTCGTCAGCTAAATGATTGAACCTTTGAACCATTTTGGTTCAACGCGTTTGGTTCAATAGTTTAATTCAAAGACAGGGTTCAATGAAAAGTTCAATGGAAGGGTTCAAAGGTTCATCAGCATGCTTAGTTGAACCATTAAACCGTTAAACCTTTTTTGGTTCAACAGCTTGGTTCAACAGGACGGTTTGATGCATGGTTCAAGGGTATGCCCTTGGAACGAAGGGCAGTCAATAGTCAAATGACCTTTTCAGAGGGCTGACACTTTGATGATTTCAAAAATTCAGGCATTTCATAATAAAGGAATGGGTTGAATAAGATTCTTGCAGACAATTTGTCTGCAAAAATACATGGTCAAAGCTCAAAGTCAAAGTGAAAGAATTTATGTGGACATTTTGTCTGTGGAAAATACAACGAAGCCACAAGACCTGGGGAAATTGACCCAAGGAAATTATCCATGGATAATTTACCTGTGGGAGCCCGAGAGGACTTAACAAAGGCAAAAAAGTCGCAGGTGCCCGAGGAGATGCCACGTGGGCCCGATGATGGCCACGAGGCCATAAAATTTAAAAGAATAGAATAGCCATTGATATTCAAAGCATGACGGCTGTGGAAGCATCAATTTTAGTGAAATGGAATAACCATTTGTTTTCAAATGGGAAGTGCTAGCCAAGAAAGAGCTCAGAATGTAGTGACCCGCCCGTATGTTCGCCCAAGGGGCCAAGTGGCTAGAAAAGACAAATTCCAAGTGACAAGCAGAGTGACAAGGCAGGGAGTAGTCAAGCAACCCAAGTGGCATAAACAAGGTAATTTATTGCTTGATGGTGTGAATGACAAATGGGTAGAGCGACAGGTAGGTGATGAGTGAGCAGTTAAGTCTGACTGGTGCAAATTGGAGAAGTGACTTTGGAAGGTGATATAGTGCCAGTGAATTGATCGTTTGGAATGATAGCAGCTAGCAGTGCAACTATTTTCTCTATCCCACATTAAAGGGGAAGGCAAACCATGTAAGTCATCTAAGCAGGAAATGTAAGTCTTGAGTAGGAAAAATGAACAGTTCATTTAATTCCTTGAGCGACTTGTTCTTGTCATAGAGGGACACGTATGCCACTTGTAAAAGCAGGAGCGCCAAATGGGCCTCTTGGCTTCTCATATATATTGCAAACTTAGTCATTTTGTAAGGATATTTTCACAAATTTTATAAGGCGCAGCCCTGCTAAAATTTCTACCTGAATCTATAAACATAGTTTTACCTCTTCTTGGATAGATATTATGTATGTCCTAAGTGTTGATTTGTGTTCAATCATTGTCTTTGATGCTCTCACAGGTTCAACACCAACACACCAGCTATCTACAAGGCACCATCTGTAGCTGATAGGAGAAGATTTCTATTCTAGAGTACAAAATAGAGGGGATCATCTACAGAGTGCTCCTCACAACACCTTTGGTGAACCTCTCTTTTTTGTATCTTTCATTTTTTACCTCTCTGTCAAGTTTGCATATTGTTTCTTCTATCAAGGGTGAAGCCTATAGGTTTGTTTGTCTAATTTTGAGAGTGGGTGTGGAAGGGTCATATTGTTTTGGTGTATCACCTCCTTAGAGTAGGTTTGTTTTCCTACATTTCTTCTCCCTTTTCATCCCCTCCTTTATTATAGCTATATATATATGCCTGTATGTATTTTGCACTGCCTGAAACAAAAAATGATACATCAAAGGGAGCTAGCCCTTAACTAGAGATTCTCCTCTCCTACTTCACCATCCCACAGGTGAGAGAGGAGTTTCCATGTTGCGAGGAGAAGGCAGGAACTTGTTTTCCTACCATTGGGTGTAATCTTCTGTGTCAACAGTTTTGGCACTCCTAGTGGGACTTTTAGTTTGATAATTTAGTGAATTTTAAGATTGATGCTAGTCCTGATACAACCATTTTAAGTCTTCCAACATCTGGCGACTCCACTGGTAAGAGCTTTAGTTCTATATTTTCAAAACCAGTTTCTTAATCTTCTATGCCTAAGGTCACCACAAGGTCTGCTTCAAGAGGGATCCCTTTTGATTTCATTGAGTTACCTTTAAAATCTGCTAAAAGACTATGATTTGAAAGGACCCATCCTTATCCAGCAATCAATCCTCCTAGGCCTATTTTAAGAGCCACATATGCAGCTCAACCCTATTTATAGCTGATCCCAGCCATGGCACTACCTTTTATAGCTTTTCATGGTGAGAACCCCTTAAATCTCCCATGCTATGATCCAATTCCAGGAACAAATCTAAAGAATGTGCCTTCTTTTGATGGAGTGGGAACTATTATAGCCATTGAACATATTAAGAATATTGCCAACCTTTAAAATATTCACAATATAATAGAAGAAAATATTGCCATCAGACTGTTGGCACTGTCTCTTAAAGGCAAGGCTCTTGATTGGTACGAGACCTTGCCTGTGAATTCCATACATTCCTAGAATGAATTGGGCACTCAGTTAACTGATTGTTTTGGGGAAAAAAGTGATGGCCTCTCTCTTGCTGAGCAGTTGATTGTCAGAGGATCTGTAGCTCTACCAATTAGAGCACAATTGATTACTTTCTTATATGCAATTAAACACGGAATTATACCAGAATGATAAAGTAGCTAGAAACTTGAGACAACAAAGAATTTGAGAGACAATACACACTCTTGTATTAAATACTACTAGAAGAAAATACAATAAGGAAGATGCCACTTCTTCCTCCACCTCAAAGGCTTGCCACACCTCAAGACCTTCTTCCCTCTCTCTCTTGCTCAACACAACAACTCTAAAGCCTGAGTTGCTATCCCTCCTTGAATGCTTCATCTGATCTCCTTGACCTTACTAGCTTCAATGCTATTACTTGCCTTCTTAGATACAATTACAATACATGCCTTATGGGTCTTTAAATAGGATCCCATGCTTACAAAAATATAACTCTAGTTACAATAATTAGACATGTAGCTCGTGACTATAATTAGTCGCTTGACATGCAAACACTCGCTTCACTTAACTTACTGTTCATCAACAGCAGTTCTGAAAATACACAGGCGACCGACGCCGGTCCCTGATGGTCTGGTGCTACCGACGTCGGCCGACTCCCTACCATCGCCGGTCTCCTTCTCCACTGCATCTGACCGACATCGGTCATACTACCGACGCTGGTGGCTCTGGTTCTTCAGTATCCTTTCTCTTGTGTCTACAAATAGTTGAAGCTTTTAGCTCCACACCATAACAATCTCCCACTTGGAGATAAATAGCTGCAACCTGTACCTATACCTGTACACCATCTATTTTGTTCCTTAGGCTCTGTATTCCTCTTCAACATTACTCTTGAAGACCAACCACCATGCAAACCTATGATGTAATACCTGTCTCTTATGCCACAAGAATTTTGCTGCTCCCAAATTATCCATGGCACACTTCTGAACCAACTCTACCCTTAGCTCAGAAAACTCCCTGTACATGAAACCCTACAACAAGTAACACAATACAGTAATAGGATAATGTAGCTAATATTATCCAACCTGGTAAAGATAAAATACAATGGTCAAACCTCCATTGTTCTACAGCCTAAACAAGACCATATACCATAGCCTTCTGTCTCATGTGTCCATCCACTCTCTTCTCTAAAATGAGAATCCATCCCTCTGACCAGTGCTTTCTTCCAACTGACAACTCTACCAACAAATACCTGTTTGGTTCTCCAAGGACTCACACTCCTCATCCATGCCAAGCTCCCACTATTTCTAGATTCTACCTGCATTGCTTCTTCCATCTTCCTAGTTCATGACTATTAGTAAGCAATATAAAGAAGGTGAATAATGAATATGAGGTTCACATACCTTTCTTGACCTCCACATGGGTGTTTGAGACTTATTGATCCACCCAACATCCATTTCAGTGACCAATCTAGGCCATCTCCCAGTCTACTCCCGACCAATGTCGGTTCCGTGTACTGACCCTGACTACTGACATCGTTTCCCTGGCCGATGGCGACATCCCTCCTACCGATGTCGGTCCTTGTGACCAACGTCAGACTTCTCCTGCCTGACCTACCGACCCTGCTGGTCTGCACATGACCGATGTCGGTATCTGGATGACTGACGTTGGTGCCAAGCTACCGACATCGATGTCTGTGTGTTCTTGTAAGTGATGAAATTTTCATCTACGAGCTCTTCTTAGATCAAACATCTATCCATGCTACCCTGCTCAGATTTATTTAGCCCCTGTGACTGATCTCTGTCATTCATCTCCTTCATAAACACCAAGGCTTCTTTGTTCCTATCAAAAGCACCAAATTTCCTCTTTTTGCAATGAACTGTATCTGTGCTTTCTAAATTTGAACACATACCTTTTGAGTCAAGAACTTCCATTCCCTTCCTATTCTTGTGACTAAGCCAATTAGGCCACATCTTCGAATCTACACCAGAAGTAGAGTCAGTAATACAAGTAGACAGATAAAGAGTATCTACTTTCTTACCTCTTGCTAGAACAAGTGCTCCCCTGGTAACCTTCCAAGAATCCGCTGTGAGGGTTATTGTGCATCCCTCATCTCCCAACCTTCCTATAGAAATCAGACTCTGATTCAGAATTGGAACATGCATGACCTCTTTCAACACCCATGTGTTGTCAATCTGCAATCTCAGCTGCACTTTCCCTTTGCCAACTATCTGACAAGGCATACCATCCCCTAAATAGAGCACTCCAAAATCTCCCTGTTCATACTCATAGAACAAATCTCTGTTTGGGGATGCATGAAAAGATGAACTAGAATCTAAAATGCATGATCCTACCTGACTATCTAAAGAAAGTATGAGAGCATCTTGCATCACAAAATTTGCATCCTTTGCTTCTTTAATACCTGCATGTTGATTCTCTTTATCTCTCAATCAACACTCCTTCTTTGTATGTCCTTTCTTTCCACAAAACCAATAGGTAATACCTTTGGACTCGGATCTCCTTCCCAACCTTGAGTTCCCTTGCTCAACCTTCTCCCCTTGCCTTCCCTTGCTTTTTGTACTTAGAGAATTCCCTGATGATTCACCTATGCTTCTCCTGTGTATTTCTTCATTCAAGATCACACTCACAACATCATCAACTTTTAAGATTTTAGAAGCAAATGCAGAATTACTTACTGCCATAACCAAACCATCCCAACTTTCAGGTAAAGAACATAAAATCAAGAGAGCCTTTACCTCATCATCAAAAACAATATTGACTGAAGCTAGTTGGTTTACCAAACCATGGAAATCACTGAGATGAGTATGTACCGATCCACCTTCCTGCATTTGCAAAGTAAATAGTTGCTTCATAAGATATACCTTATTAGAAGCCGAGGGCTTTTCGTATAAATTCGCCAAGGACTTTATCAACTCTTCTGTTGTCTTACACTATGATAAGCTAGAAATCACAGATGATGCAAGGCCCAACCTTATGGAATCAAGAGCCTTTCGATCAAGAACATTCCATTCTTCATCCTTCATATCTGTGGGCTTGCATGCAACCCCACCCAATGGTAAGTATAAATCCTTCTGATATAGATAGTCCTCAATCTGTATCCTCTAATGTTGATAATTCTTGCCATTAAAATTCTCCATTCGTAGCCTACTTTCTTCTGCCATTGCTGAACTCCCACTCAATTAGAAAACCCTATGAATGACCTGTAATAAAAAAACAATACCCTACTTCCTGTAAACCGTAGCTCTGATACCACTTGTCAGGGGATCTGTAGCTCTACCAATTAGAGCATAATTGATTACTTTATTATATGTAATTAAACACGAAATTATACTAGAATGATAAAGTAGCTAGAAACTTGAGACAACAAAGAATTTGAGAGACAATACACACTCTTGTATTAAATACTACTAGAAGAAAATACAATAAGGAAGATGCCACTTCTTCCTCCACCTCAAAGGCTTGCCACACCTCAATACCTTCTTCCCTCTCTCTCTTGCTCAACACAACAACTCTAAAGCCTGAGTTGCTATCCCTCCTTGAATGCTTCAGCTGATCTCCTTGACCTTGCTAGCTTCAATGCTATTACTTGCCTTCTTAGATACAATTACAATACATGCCTTATGGGTCTTTAAATAGGATCCCATGCTTACAAAAATAGAACTCTAGTTACAATAATTAGACACACAACTCATGACTATAATTAGTCACTTGACATGCCAACACTCACTTCACTTAACTAACTGTTCATCAACAGCAGTTCTGAAAATACACAGGTGACCGACGCCGGTCCCTGATGGTCTGGTGCTGCCGACGTCGGTCGACTCCTTGCCGTCACCGGTCTCCTTCTCCACTGCATCTGACCGATGTTGCTCATACTGATGACATCGGTGGCTCTGGTTCTTCAGCATCCTTTCTCTTGTGTCTGCAAACAATTGAAGCTTTTAGCTCCACACCATAACAAGTTCTATATTTTCAAAACTAGTTTCTTAATCTTCTATGCCTAAGGTCACCACAAGGTCTGCTTCAAGAGGGATCCCTTTTGATTTCATTGAGTTACCTTTAAACTCTGCTAAAAGACTATGATTTGAAAGGACCCATCCTTATCCAGCAATCAATCCTCCTAGGCCTATTTTAATAGCCACATACACAACTCAACCCTAGTTATAGCTTATCCTAGCCATGGAACTGCCTTTTATAGCTTTTCATGGTGAGAGCCCCTTAAATCTCCCACGCTATGATCCAATTCCAGGAACAAATCTAAAGAATGTGCCTTCTTTTGATGGAGTGGGAACTATTATAACCATTGAACATATTAAGAATATTGCCAACCTTTACAATATTCACAATATAATAGAAGAAAATATTGCCATCAGACTGTTGGCACTGTCTCTTAAAGGCAAGGCTCTTGATTGGTATGAGACCTTGCCTGTGAATTCCATACATTCCTAAAATAAATTGGGCACTCAGTTAACTGATTGTTTTGGGGGAAAAAGTGATGGCCTCTCTCTTGCTGAGCAGTTGATGACCATAAATAGAGCTCTACATGAGTATATGCAAGACTTCAACACATGTTTTCAAAAGACTTGGGATAGAATTCCCATCCTGGTCAGGCCAACTCCCAGCTATGCTTTCTTGTACTACTTAAAGGTGCTAAACAGTGATATTGTTGTGATGATCCAATCTATGGGAGGACATATACTACCAACTGCTTATGACATTGCCATATCAGCTAAAAATTACTTGATTTAAGCTGGTTAAATTGCCCCTAGGCCTAACATGCCACTTTTCCCAAAATTGCTGCCCATAATTCAAACTGTTGCTCCCATAATTGCTCCCCTACCTAGCATTAAGAAGATAGATGATGTTCCATCTAATGAGCTTCACAAGGTTAAAAGTCTATTGTAAGACATGTCAAACAAACTTGTTGCCCTTAAAAGGCAGCGAGCTCAAAGAAATAGGCCGAAGCAAGGATATTAATAATATGGCCAGGCCCCTAGACCCCCTTTAAAAATTATAACCAAATTCAGGCATAGCTCACTACAACCAGGCCATTTCAAAACTACAACACTGGTCCATCTTCATCATCTAAGGCCATGGTGCCTGTTCAGAACAATTTAGTACAAGAGTAGCCAAGCTATTCGACCATGGGATATGGTCAAGAATAGGTTGTCTATACAAATGAGGTGATGAACTATTTTTAGAATGTAGACAACCAGACAACTACTCAATTTTAGGCCTTTGAGCCTTCAATGCAGCCCAGCATGAGTAACAATCAGGCTCAACCTGATTCTGCCCTGATGAATCATTTGGAAGAAGATTTTTATGCAGTGAATTATGTGGGTGCTATAAACAATCAGGCTGATTGTGTTGCAGCCAACACAAGGTTTAAAAGAAGAGCAGTGTCAGAAGCCTAGGCTACCACTCAGACATCAGCAACACCTCCTCCATCACACTTCAATGTAAAGGCCCCAAATTTTAGGCAACCGTCTATACCTTCAGCCCCTCAGCCTATAGTTCAGCTTGGAATCAACCCCAAAGAAAACTTAAGGTGTGGTAGTCTTCAAATAAATAAAGTGGATCAGATGAAGAAGCTAAATATGAATATCTCTTTATGGGATTCATTGTCTCTTCTAGGCCAGAAGGACATGTTAAAAAGGGAATTGAATGAGCTGGATTGTCAAGCTACCCCAGCCAGCACTAATAATGTCTTGATGACAAATGGGCAGCCTTCCACTTTAGGACAGGTGAAGATGGAAGAGAAAACTCCTCTTTTCTATGTATCCTTGGTCATTGGGGACTTTTTGGTGCACAACTACATAATTGACAGTGGGGCCATCACCTCAGTGATGCCCAAGTGCATTGTTGATAAGATGGGATTGAAGTATCAAGAAATGAACAAAGGAGTCCTACAACTAGATGGGACACCTGCAAAAATAGTTGGGATTGTGAAGGGTTTAGGATTGACATTGCATGCTTGCCCAACCTTCTCAATTCCCCATGATATAGTGGTAGTGGATGTCCCTCCGTATTTCACAATTTGCTTGTCGAGGGACTTCACGTCAAAGATAGGTGGCTATCTAGTAGTGAATTGGTCATATCTGGTTTTCAAAACCAAGTATGGGACCAAAGTGAAAATCAAGTCTGAGCCACTCTATAAGACCATCTAGAACCATATTCACCCAAGGCAGCAAATGTCAGTTACACCATCATTGACCCATAAGAGTCTCAGATAGACCAATCTCCATCCTCTACTCTTGAAGGAGTCACAGACTTGCTCTTGGATGAGTGGAGAAATGATAACTTTGAACATGATCCATACAAATTCATTGAGGAGGCAGACCTTGGAGTCTATTGCATGCATGAGGAAGGTGCCTTTATGCCAAATTTAATGAAGGAAAGTGAAGAAGACCTTGGTTGGTGGCAGCTATATTTTGACGGTTCCAAAAGTAAAATAGGCACTAGTGGTGGGGTGATGTTGGTTTCCCCTTCAAAGGAAAGGTACTTTTTAGCTTTTTGTTTCCATTTCTCTTGCATGAGTAATTTTTTAGAATATGAGTCTTTGATCCATGGCCTTGAATGGGCAAGAAAAAGAGGGATTAGGGAGTTGTAAGTCCTGGGAGATAGTGAACTAATTGTAAATCAAGTAAGAGGCCTGAATCTGACCAAGAACTCCTTGCTGAAGTCTTACAAACATAGATTTTGGGACTTGGTGGAGGATTTTCTTGCTTTGAACATTGCCTCTATTCCTAGGGAGCAAAACAAATAGGCTGATAGGCTGGCAGCAATTGGTGCCCTGTTTGACATTTCAAAGGAAATAAGTTGAGACTGTGGTTCGCACCACTTGAAAGTGGTGGTTCAGCTTTCAATCCCAGACAATGATGCAAATTGGCAGGTCTTTGAAAGTGACCAACAAATAGCCTTCTTCCTACAAGAAGAAGCTAAGTTCAAAACACACAACTAGGCAAAACTACATCAACAATATGGCAATCAGATCATTTAGTCAAAGAATAATAAACTCCCCAAAGGTTTGGTCATGCTTGAAATCATTTTCAACAGAGATGACCAGTTAAGAAATGACAAGGCGTGCATCACTACAAAAGAAGAAAATTACAAAAGGGTCAAAATCTTTAAGGGTAATCTATTGGCGCTTGGCAAGGTCTACATGTTTTAGGAGAGGCAAGCTTTCATTCTACTGTGTCAATAATTTGCTGATGTGTTTGCATGGGATTATAATGACTTGAAGGGCTTCAACTCAAGGCTTGCCCAACACACCATTGAATTGGAAGAAGGCACCAGGCCAGTAACATAAAAGCAAAGGCCTATCAATCCTATAATTGAGCCCTTCATGCAAAGGGAATTGGCCAAATTGATTGAGTCTAGAATTATATTTCCAATCAAAAATTCCTCATGGCTGGCCAACCTTGTTCCTGTTAGAAATAAAAATGGGGATATCAGGCTGTGTGTCAATTTCAAAGACCTTAATAAAGTCTCTTTAAAGGATCATTACCCCTTTCCAAGCATGGAGTAGATCCTCTAGAAGGTAACTGATAGTGAGCATTTCTCCCTCTTAGATGGTTATTCAGGGTACAATCAGATTCTAGTGCAAGGCTGTGACCAGCACAAAATAGCCTTCACCAAAAAATGGGGAATGTTTGCCTACAAGAAGATGCCATTCAGGCTATCCAATGCTGGTGCTACCTTTTAGCGAGCCATGGACATGGATTTTGGTGGCTTGATAAATAATAACATGCTGGTATACCTTGACGATGTAATGGTATTCTACAAGAAAGTGAGCTAGCACATGGAACACCTCAGGCAGATTTTTGAAAGGTGCAAGGAATTTGGCATCTCTCTTAATCCAAAGAAGTGTGTGTTTGTTGTTCATGAGGGGAAACTCCTTGGGCACATTGTGTCCAAGGAGGGTTTGTCGATTGACCTTGAGAGAGTTTGATTTATACTGGAGATGTCCCTACCAAAACACAAGAAAAGTATGCAGAGTTTCTTTGGCAAGATTAATTTCATTTGGAGATTCATTTCAAATTTTGTAGAGATAGTCAAGCCACTCACCCCTATGCTAAAGAAAGGTGAGGATTTCAAATGGATAGCTAAGAGGAAACACAGCTTTGAGGCCATCAAGTAGGCCATAACTCAGGCTCCCACTTTGATCAGCCCAGACTTTAGCAAAGACTTTAACCTCTATACCTTCAGCAATGAGGAAGTGATATCTGCCATGCTTACCCAAGCTAATAGTGATGACCTCGAACAACCACTTGCTTTCTTCAGCTAAGGGTTAGCGGACTTTGAATTTAGGTACACGTATGTAGAAAAGCAAGTCTTGGTAGTGGTGTGGAGCCTAAAGAAATTCAGGCATATGTTGTCTAACAGTAGGATCAACCTTATGGTCCCACATTTGGGTGTCAAGGATTTCTTGACCCATCAAGATTTAAATGAAAAGAGGGTAGGGTGGATTACCAAAGTGATGGATTATGACATAGATATCAAGATCACCAAGCTAGTGAGGGGAAGAGGCCTGTGTGAATAGTTGGTTGTAGACTTAAAGCAAGAAAGGAGAGACATCTTGTTAATCCATGATGCAGCCACAACAGAAGAACCAGCTATCATAAAGGATTGGATGCTAGACATGAAGCATTTTATTCTCATGGGTGAATGTCCACAGGGTCTTGATAAGACTGGGAAAAGGTATTTTAAACTCTAGTCCCTTCCTTATGTTCTAGTTGATGAAGTATTGTTTAGAAGGGATTTCTCTGGGGTCCTCCTAAGGTGCATTGACCCAAACTAGGCTGATAAGTTATTGGATGAGTTCCATGATGGGCCAGCAGACAGTCACTTCGCCCCTAGAGCTATAACAACAAAGATAATGAGAACTAGCTATTTTTGGCCTACTCTTTTCAAGGACACCCATGCTTGGGTAAGAAAGTGCCAAAAGTGTGCACTTTTTGACATAAAACAATGATTGGCTACCATGCCTCTACAACCCATTCAAGTTGAGTAGCCATTCATGCAGTGGGGCCTGGATTTCATAGGGATGATCAATCCTCTCTCTAGTGCTGGGCATAAATGGGTCCTAACTACTACAGATTATTTCATCAGGTGGGTGGAGGCTATCGCTCTGAAAGAGGCAAATGAAAGTGTAGTCTTGGAGTTCTATGAGGACCTGGTAACAAGATTTGGGGTCCCAGCCACCATAATCTCAGATAATGCTTTGGCTTTTTTGGGGACCAAAACAAGTGAATGGGTGCTGAAGTATGGCATATACCTCAGCACTTCATCAATTTATTATCTATAGGGGAATGGATTGGCTGAGTCCACCAAAAAAAATTTGATCAGAATCATAAAGAGAACTATGGAAGAAAATCAGAGAACTTGGCATGCCAAGCTAAAGACATCTCTATGAGCCGACCGAATTACTCCAAAAAGAGAAATCAAAAATTCTCCATATACAGTCGTGTATGGAAGGGAAGCTAGGCTTCCCATCTCACTTGAATTTCCAACATTGGATCTCTCCCACCAACTACAATTTGAAGAAGGAAATGGCTTGGAGGTCAGGTTGTGTGAGCTGATGGAACTCCAAGAGGTAAGGGATCAAGCTATGGCTTCCATGACCAGTCGCCAATAGCAAGTAAAGAGGCACTTCCACAATAAATCTTTGCTAAAGGATTTTGCTGAAGGAGACATTATCTTAAAGTGGGATGAAGATCAAGCTAAGCCTAAAAAACATGCAAAATTTTATGCCCTATGGAGCGGTCCTTACATGATCACTCAGTGCAAGCAGCATAATGCACTCCAACTTTCCAGGTTGAACAACAATGCTGCCACTAATTTTTGGGTTCACTTGTACACATTCTCTTTTTGTTTTCTTTTCATGTTTTCCCTAAGCACTGTTGCACAGGTTGTAGTTTTCTTAGCCTTGCATGTGTTTTTATTTTCCTCAGAGGTGGGTCTATGCATTTTGGTTCTAAGTTATAATAGATCTATTACTAGTTCTCAAAGTTACTACTGACTCCATGCCCAATGGACTTTTAAGGCAGCTAGATTCTAAACATGATAGGCATGTTTCCCCTGTGAGTCACCAATCTGTTGACCAATTTTTGCCCCCTTAGCAAAATTGTGGTCAACTTCTTCTCTGGCTTTTCGAATCCAGTCGCATTCAGGTTGCAAAGTTCATCCTGGTTCATGCTCAGTTCAGCATCTCATTTCAACATGGTTGAACCAAACATTGAACCATTTCGGTTCAACGGGCTTGGTTCAAGTCAAAAAGTTCAACGTTCAGTTCAATGCAAAGAGTTCATCGGGCTTGGCTTTTGGTTCATCAGTGTGCTCCTTTAAACCTTGAACCATTGAACCAAATTTTGGTTCAATGGCTTTAGCTCAATGGAAAGGGTTCAACATCAATGGTTCAATAGAGTCCATCGGCCTTCATAGGGAATCGGTGCACTTAGGTGAACTGTTGAACCAAATTTTGGTTCAATGGGTTCGGTTTAAAGGAAAAGTTCAATGAAAAGGTTCATCGGTCTTGGTTCAATAGGGAATTGGTGTACAATGGTTGAACCTTGAACCATTGAACCAAATATTAGTTCAATGGGCTTGGTTCAACATGGAAGTTCAGTGGATGGTTCGGTCTCTTGGTTCAAAGCAGCTTATTTAAATTTGGTTCAAGATTTTGTCAGCTAAATGATTAAACCTTTGAACCATTGAACCATTTTGGTTCAACGCATTTGGTTCAATAGTTTAGTTCAAAGGTAGGGTTCAATGAAAAGTTCAATGGAAGGGTTCAAAGGTTCATCAATGCGCTCGGTTGAACCATTGAACCGTTGAACCTTTTTTGTTTCAATGGCTTGGTTCAACAGGATGGTTTGATGCATGTTTCAAGGGTATGCCCTTAAACTAAAAGGCAGTCAATAGTCAAATGACCTTTTTAGAGGGCTGACACTTCAATGATTTCAAAAATTTGGGCACTTCATAATAAAGGAATGGGCCGAATAAGATTATTGTGGACAATTTGTCTGCAAAAATACATGGTCAAAGCTCAAAGTCAAAGCAGAAGAATTTTCATGGACATTTTGTCTGTGGAAAATATAACAAAGCCACAAGACCTGGGGAAATTGACCCAGGGAAATTATCTGCTGACAATTTACCCGCGAGAGCCCGGGAGGACTTAACGAAGGTAGAAAAGCCTCAGGTGCCTGAGGAGATGCCACGTGGACTCAATGACGGCTGTGAGACCATAAAATTTAAAAGAATAGAATAGCCATTGATATTCAAAGCATGATGGCTGTGGAAGCATCAATTTTAGCGAAATTGAATAACCGTTTGTTTTCAAATGGGAAGCGCTAGCCAGGAAAGAGCTTAGAATGTAACAACCCACCAGTATGTTCGCCCAAGGGGCCAAGCAGCCAAAAAAGACAAATTCCAAGTGACAAGGTAGGGAGCAGTCAAGCAGTCCAAGTGGCACAAATAAGGTAATTTATTGCCTGATGGTGTGAATGACAAATGGGCAGAGCGACATGCAAGTGATGAGTCAGAAGTTAAGTCCAACTAGTGCAAATTGGAGAAGTGACTTTGGCAGGTGAAATAGTGCCAGTGAATTGATCATTTGGAATGATAGTGGCTAGTGGTGCAACCATTTTCTCTATCCCACATTAAAGGGGAAGGCAAACTGTGTAAGTCATCTAAGCAGGAAATGTAAGTCTCAAGCAGGCAAAATGAACAGTTCATTTAATTCCTTGAGCGACTTGTTCTTGTCATGGAGGGACACATATGCCACTTGTAAAAGTAGGATCACTAAATGGGCCTCTTGGATTCTCATATATATTGCAAACTTAGTCATTTTGTAAGGATCTTTTCACAAATTTTACAAGGTGCAGCCCTGCTAAAATTTCTACCTGAATCTATAAACACAGTTTTACCTCTTCTTGGATAGATATTCTGTGTATGTCTTGAGTGTTGATTTGTGTTCAGTCATTGTCTTTGATGCTCTCATAGGTTCAACACCAACACACTAGCTATCTGCAAGGTGCCATCTGTAGCTAATAGGAGAAGTGTTCTATTCTAGAGTATAGAATAGAGGGGATCATCTACAGAGTGCTCCTCACAACACCTTTGGTGAACCTCCCTTTTTTGTATCTTTCATTTTTTACCTCCCTGTCAAGTTTGTAGATTGTTTCTTTTGTCAAGGGTGAAGCGTATAGGTGTGTTTGTCTAATTTTGAGAGTGGGTGTGGAAGGGTCATATTGTTTTGGTGTATCACCTCCTTAGAGTAGCTTTGTTTTCCTACATTTCTTCTCCCTTTTCATACCCCCCCTTTATTATAGCTATATATATATGCCTGTATGTATTTTGCATTGCCTGAAACAAACAATGATACATCAAAGGGAGATAGCCCTTAACTAGAGACTCTCTTCTCCTGCTTCACCGTCCCACAAGTGAGAGAGGAGTTTCCATGTTGCGAGAAGGTAGGAACTTATTTTCTTGCCACTGGGTGCAATCTTCTACGTCAATAGTACCTATGTAGGATCTTTGGTTTTGAAGGAAAAATACCCCAACCCTCATGAATGTGGGGGAAAGTATGCAATATACTAACCCAAATAAAAATATAAGAAAAATATATAACCGTCAAGATAGGTTCATTCAAATAAATAACTATAAAGGTAAATTAGAGAATTATTAGGCCAAGTTTACTAAAATAAAGTGACTCAACCATAAAAAATGGTTTGTATAATCAATTGTAATTTTTCACTCCATCCATATTAAAAAAACACGGTTGTAGGGAAATGAACAATGTTCATGCCCACATCATGAAATTAAGTCTAATTTTAAAATATAATGCATGACTAAAATATAATGGACTGTGTCCATGCTCACATCATGACCATATATTTGATAATTTTGGAGTGGAATGAATTTTTTTCCTTTCAACTATATTTTATTATTGTATATCTGCATGAACTAGTATCACAACCCCTAAATCTATAAAAATTGATACATGCATCTATATTTTGAATTTGAGAACCTGTATCTAAAATTTAGGTGTGTATATATACCTATAATCCTATTACTTTAAATTTTTTGCATATGCCCATGCATATCAACCTAAGTGCATGTATTACTATGTGATCAAGTGTCTATAGAGTGGATGCATATATATATATATATATATATATATATATATATATATATATAATATTTCCTTGTAATATATGTCAATGTTCCAATATCTGTCATGTATCTGAACCATGTAAATTTGTAAAATATATGAAATATATAAAATTTATACTCTAATATGATTTTTTACTTATGGAGGCTTATATCTTTATCACAAGACCATTGTGGTGTCCCCTTTTGAGATGAGAGATGTATCATGTAAGTCAATCATATCAAAAGAATAGTTAGTTGTATCATGTCATGTATATAGATAATATTATGTAATATCATCCTAATCATGTGGAGAATTTGTCATCATAGAAATATATGTATCATTCAAGGCATATAGTAACATATACAATTCAAGTAATGTAAGTGTCATTTATATATAGATATATCAATGAAACATAAAATATAAGGATATTTGAATAAAAATACATTGTAAAAGTGCATGATATTGATCATGACACCACTTAGTGTCAACAATATCCAAAAATGAAAGTGTGTATATATATATATATATATATATAATATTTCCTTGTACTATATGTCAATGTTCCAATATTTGTCATGTATCTGAACCATGTAAATTTGTAACATATATGAAATATCTAAAATTTATACTCTACTATGATTTTTTACTTATGGAGGCTTATATCTTTATGACAAGACCATTGTGGTGTCCCCTTTTCAGATGAGAGATGTACCTTGTAAGTCAATCATATCAAAAGAATAGTTAGTTGTATCATGTCATGTATATAGATAATATTATGTAATATCATCCTAATCATGTGGAGAATTTGTCATCATATAAATATATGTATCATTCAAGGCATATAGTAACATATAAAATTCAAGTAATGTAAGTGTCATGTATATATAGATATATCAATGAAACATAAAATATAAGGATATTTAAATAAAAATACATTGTAAAAGTGCATGATATTGATCATGACACCACTTAATGTCAACAATATCCAAAAATGAAAGTGTTAGTGTCACACATAAGACCAAGGGCTATATATAAGGGACATAAAATGTTCAAATAAACAAGGCAAAGTGCCACACAAAGTATCATATCATGTAAAAGGGTGAAAAAACAATTGAACATATGACAAAGAAATAGTCTATACGATCTGTATATATCAATGTCACATCATAGTATAATGACATATCATGTATCATTATTTAATAAATGATTATCTAGAAATTCATGTAAGTAATATAGGTATATCAAAATGGTACAAAGGTCATATAAAAAATATAACCCATAATAGTGAAACCAATGGAACAAGATGTTGATAGTATTAGCATGGCTACTAGGTATAGAGAAAACCAACACATGCATGTCCATGTATAACATGTATGTACTAAATATCACTTAAATACCATGAAATTAATGTGAGTATGTAAATAATTTTCCATATACTAAACACATAATAAATAACATATGTAAATATTTTAAACTAGAAATCATATCATGCTCAGGACTTGATTTTGGATATTTTTAATATTTGAATACTTTTGCAATTTCTACTTCTATGATTTTTATATTTTTTAAATATTTTAAATTTGGGCTCATGAATATGAAATTATTTCATATTTATCATAATTTCAGTCAACATATCCTAGATTATCTTTGAGATTATGTAATTGCATTACTTATTCTTATTCTAATTTTGACTAGTCAAGTGTTGTGCCTTCTATCATCTCTGAAGATTGTGATTTTTGATGGTAAGCATCACCATAATATTGAATCATGATAATTATTTATCCATGTGAGAAATTGAGATGTTAATTAGGTCAATATAAAATAACTTGCACCTATTAAACCATCACTACCTTGATATGAAGGGTACTCTATATTTAGAAGGCATAAATCATATGTGTGGGTTGAACACTGTTGGCTCATATGTCATTAGAAAAATGATATATCTAAGGAGTCATGAATACTACATGTTGTGTTTTAAATATGTCTTAAAATATTTTAATCCTCTACAACAACATATGACATGTTTTATGTTATCATCAATCTAAACATTTTTTTAGTATCCACCTTCTATAAAGATAGTAATAATCAATGGGTCTTATCAAGGATTTTTCTTGGCCATTCTTATTGTAGATTGTTCCTTAATGGGTATTGATGATGTTTGTTCCTATTAGTGCTATAAAATCTTATTGTGCCTTTATTCTTGTATTTATAGATTTTTTTTTTGAAATACTTCACAATGATCTGAGTCATGACCCATGATTCTATGATAATTAAACAATGCCTTTCCTTCTTGATGTGAAAGATGACCCACAAATCGATGCCGATTAGATGTTAATCTAATAACATTATGATCAAGTAGTATCTATAATACCATGCTTCGTATATCCTGAAGATTTATTACTTGTAATGGTGTTGGAGTATTAGAATATGCTAGAAAACATATTATTCATCTAATTATATGATTCCTTCTTTTTCCAAGGCCTATTGGTATTTAATGTTAGTTTTTATTATTATGTAATAGTATTTAAACTATTATTCACATTTAGGATATACTCATGGTATAAAATTGCTTTCTTTCCTCTACCCCAAAATATTTGTCTATGTAGAAGTTTTTGATTTGTCCTCCTTTATTATATATGATTCATCTCGATATGTTCCAACTCCAAGATTATGAATAGGGTATGAGATAAGTATTATTCTAAAGGATTGAAGCTTATTTTTTTTATCTAATCATCTATCATATTTTACATGTTGATATCTTCATCATCACTATCATAGTAGTATGTAACCATACCACTTGATATTCTGAGTTCAGTAGTAAAGGAAGATCAGGAATAGGTTGTGGGTATTTTAGATTAACTTGTGGTTATTGATATATAAAAACTTAGTGTGTAACAATTGATTCCTTTTATTTTTTTATACTCAATTCCCCCACCTCATACATGTGCATCTAAGCTATTTGAATTAGTTGTGATGTAGCAATAATGGTATGATATTCTAACATGATTATGATCAGTCCTCATTATTTGATTGGTATGATTCAATGTCTGAAAGGATCATCATTTGTTGGCTCTAAATAGGAATAGAATTCATGTATATATTTGACACATCTATGTAATTTCAATGGTATTTCTTCCATATCATGTATCCATGGTCATCCCAAAATTAATTTGTAATGTAATTAATTAGGCATAACATGGAAAGTAGTAGGTACTAGCTTGGGACCTATTATCACATCTAATGAGATGGTTCTAGTTATTTGACATGGAGTGTTATCAAATCCTTATATGCTTTGATGTAATTTTTTAATAGTCTACATGTTGATACCTAACAATTATATGAAGGTAGTGTTACAAATGTTCAATATAGAACCATTATCTACCAAAAAACACTTGAACAAGTTGTGTTGTACTTAAACTTGAATGAATAATGGAAAATGCTTCTCTATTATGTGTTATGTGGGTAAATATTATTTATCCCAAGTGATAAATTTATTTTTCTCCTTGAATGTATTAATAATTGAAGCAAATGATGTAGGTTGCATGTAACTAGGTAAAGTTGTTTCTTTCAATGCTTTGTGTAATATATTTTTGTAGATTATTGACATTCTGAGTAACTCTAACCTAAAAATCATAGCTTGAGTATTCTTTAGTTGATCAGTTATCTAATAAAATTTTGGTTGGTTTGAGTATACTATGGGAGGTGGGAGATGTTAAGGAGGAAAATGTTGACTACCTTTATTTTGATGCACATGATGGGGAAACCCACCTTGTTTAGTGTTAAAAACATGGATCAAAAAATACAAAATAAGATATGGGAGAATAATAGGAGTGTATGATAGATATTAAAACCTTGGGGTATTTGAATATGAGGAAAAATGGAGTCATACATGCCATTTGGTGTCAAGTAGTAAAAATGGGATTTTCAAATTTGATGTGGAAACAATATGATTGTAGGAAGGCTTCAAATTATTCATTTGTAGCTTGATACTTATTAGTGAATTTAGATTTGATACTTGTTATCCATTTCATTATATAATTGATCCTAATAAGATACACTATCCATGTATAAAAATATGAAAATATATATTTTATTGTTCTAGAATCAACTACATAATAAATTTATTACATAATTGATTCCAGAAGAACACTATTTATTATTACAATATGAAAAAACTATTCTCAAAACAAAAATATGGAAAGAGTATTTTCATTTTTTTTAACCAATAATGTTATTAAACATGGTCATTATTAAAGTGTATTATTAGGGAATAATTAGAAATAAAATATGAAAATAAAATCCTAAGGCCAAATTTTGAAACTCTAATGGAAAACTTAGGAATTTTCATTTTTTAATGTGTATGGGTTCACCAATATATTTTACCCTAACTTTGATTAATGGGTGAGATTAATATAATCAATATATTAATTTTAAATGTAATTTAAATACATAGATATGGAATTCAAACATACATATAAATGTAAAATATTGAGATTTATTCTCTTGATTGACATGGACACATGCTACATATACAATTTACTAAAGAGATCACGATATTTTGATTCTATGGTTAATTGTCTAACTGTGACTATATTATAGAAGTGAAAATGAGAGATAAGTAGGCTTTTGGTTCCTTCAGTATTGAAATTGATTCATTGTCTACATTGAATTGTTTCTAAAAGATTAGTTTAGTATCACCAATTGATGCCTTGTTGGTCAATACTAACCTAAACATAAGTAGGAAATAATGACTAAATAGTCACCTATGATTCTCTTTACTTCCTTTGTGTTTATGATCCCTAACTATGATGATGCACAAAAATTCATAAATTAGTATCCTTTGAATTAAAACCCTAGGTGTACTTGTGGGGGATAGAAACCTATAAAACTGGGACAATTTTAATGGTATGATCTAAACCTTATCACCCCAATATGATGATTGATAATTGCCTATGTATCTAATAATACAATGAGGTAAATCAAGCCATGTGAGTTATCCCACCTAGTGTGAGTATACAATTATACACCTTCACTATATGCATGTAGCTAAGGATCTAGCTTTGGTACTTAAAAATTATTTCTTTTACTTGGAGTTTGAGTGCTTTAGACTTATATTATCACTAATCATAGTTATATATTTGAACATTGGTAAGAATAGGGAAGAGTTTCTTGGTGTGAAATAGTGCATAAATGTATAATAGATAAGAGACCAATCCCTTTTAAAGGAGACATTATTCTATTTAAATATGGATCTAATTGAATAATTCTTCATGCCATTGACATTATAGACTAATGTGCCAATCCTAAGGATGGTTATTACTTTATAAAATAATCTTTATTGGAAGTAGGTTGTTACTAACTAGATCAGGTTAGTATCAACTCATAATACTAATCATGTCTAGCACAATAGAAAATTAAACATGTAGATTGAAATGAGAGTGTGGATATGTCTATGTAGGATATTTATCATGATTTAAATAAATAATGAGGTTCATGTAGGTGTGTTTAATCACCTAAAAGTGGTATTTGAGTGATAAGAGTGCTACTTAAGACTACCTATTCATATCTTAGCCCTAGACCTATCCTAGAGCCTATTATCACACTTCTCCAGCCTTTGTGTGGGCCAATTACAACCCTAGTCATCTCAAATGTAGTCCTAAGCCCTCATTTCTTGATATTATCCCTTCATACCCAATTTTTTTCATATGGACATTACTTCCACATTTAAGACACTAGAGCCACATGGCAATTATGTCCTCAAAATGGTTCATATGTCCTTTACCCTAGATTTCGTAAAGGAATATATTTTCAAAGATAAAACCCTCCTAAGGTCAGCCTAAACATATTTTATTATCTGTATAAGTAATAAAACACTATAAATACATGAATTTTAGCCCTCTATCTACTAGATGGAAATTATATGTGAAACACCTATTCAAGGATGAAACAAGTTGAATAAAATCAATTTTATTAATCCCTAATCTACCTTAATTCTACATACTAATAATTACAATATCCTTAATCTCAAATTTTCTAGATTTTCAATCTCAAGCACACTTAATGAACTCAAGGCCACTATCATACTAGCATCACTTGTATTTGTACCAACATTTAAGTGGGGATAACTACATTAGGATTGATCCTTTAGAGTATTGGTATGTAGGCAACTCTCTTCATAGTGGGGTGTTGAGGATGTCTAGCCTATTCTACTAATGAACACACTTTTTATCTCATGTTTACTTGTAAGTAGGATCAAGGTTTGTATCATAAATAAAAAATTATAGTCATAGTATATATTTTTAGACTTTATGTGTGTAGGAATAAAAACCAAAAATACAGACATAGGTGCACCTAGAAGTTTAAGATAGTCTTACATAGAGGACACTATTGCTAATATTAGGACACTAGAGCCACATGGTGCCTCTATCTAAATATGGCACTACTAGCCAGGAGGGGTTTTGACATAGGGATCTAGTTGATGATACTTAGACCTAAATCCATCTCAATTTCCATCAGTCAAATCATCTATATAATTTATTTTATAGATAAGTATTTATTTGCACATATTTATTACTATTTTTAAAAATTCAAATCTAGTCAAATCTATAACAAATCAGTGGCCATTTTATAAATATTATTATTTTATGTTTTATAGAGGATTATTTTAAACTTTTAGATTCTAGCTTATGTAAATCCCATCTTTGATTAAAGGGATAAATATTATAAATTAGGGAAATAATAAACATAAAATAACCACTATTTTTTACATATTTAACTAGCTTTAACTTTCTAAAAATATTAATAAATATGTGCAAACAAATACTTATCTTGAAAACATCTAATATAGATAATATGAGTACTATAAATTGAGATGAAAGTTGGTTTAAGTGTCATTAGCTAGATCCATGTATCATAACCCATCCTATATCACAACATTTGGACAATAGTGCCATGTGTCTCTAGTGTCATTATATTGGTGTTATTTCCCTCTGTGTAGGATAGTCCTAAACTTTTGAGTGTACATGTGTCTTGATTTTTGGGTTTTGTTCTTTCTCACATGAAATCTAAAAATTTGTGTTGTGCTTGTCATGATTGATTTATGATGCAAACCCTAATCTTCCTTATAATTAAGGTATGAGCTGAAAAGTATGTTCATCGGTAGGATAGAGTGGACATCCTCAACACCACACTATGAGGAGACTTTCCTACATACCAATACTCCAAGAAGGGATAAATTCTGAAATAGTTCTCCCCATATAAGTGTTAGTGCAAATGTACGTGATGCTAGTATGATAGTGGCCTTGAGTGCCTTAAATGTTCCTTAAATTTTAAATCTATAAAATCTAAGATTAGGGAAACTATAGATGATAGTATGTAGAAGTAGGGTATAATAGGGATTAATAACCTTGATTTTGCTCCACTTATTTCATGTTTGAATAGGTATTTTGCATCTAATCTCCATATAGTGGATAGAAGGCTAAAAGTCATCTATTTGTAGTGTTTTGTTTCTTGTGTGGATAATAAAAGATGTTTAGGCTAACCTTAGAAGGGTTTTACCTTTGAAAATATATTTGTTCAAAAAATCAAGGGTAAAGGACATAGGCACCATTTTGGAGACACTAAAACCATGTGGCTCTAGTGTCAATGTGACATTAATGCCCAAATGGTATAACACTGGGCATGAAGGTATAAGATCTAGAAAGGAGGGTTTAATACTACATTTGAGCTAAATAAGGATTTGTATAGCCCACACAAAGGATAGAAAAGTGTGATAATAGGTTCTAGGATAGGTCTATGGATAAGCTAGGAATAAGTAGTGTCAAATAACACTCTTATCACTCAAATACCATATTTAGGTGATTGTGTTTCCCCCCCGTTATGCTATAAATGTAGCAAAGTGAAATGAATAGTATAAAGGAAAAATAAGCATTCTTAAACTTACCTAGAAAGTGAAGCCAGTGAATATAAATCTGAGTATGTGAAGATGGGTATGTGTATGTGAAGTATGATCCAATGCATGACCTAAAAATGAAACATGCATAAATTAGTCCTTAAGAGATATCAAAAGAAAAAGGCTATGCTAAGTAAATAAGTAACTAAGTAAATCTAAGTATAATTGATAAAACTATAACTAGATTTGTGCAAACATGTACTATACCTAATGTATTACTCAATCCAATCTGAGTTATTATAGAACTGAGGCTACTATAAAATAGCACCATTTCTTGGATAGTAGTGCCATATGACACTATTGTCCCTATTTGTGTGCTAATGTCTTTCTGGTTTGAAATATGTGTAACTGTACTACTTTTTGAGTCAGTATTTTCCCTTTGTGCTTATTCAATTCTAATTTTTTGTAATTGAGCCTATGTGCTAAAAAATGTTCTATGAGTACAACATAAGATTTTAATCTTCATGAAAAACCCATGTGAATGCCCCCTCTTTTTAGTGTAGTTATTGAACCTATGAAATAACTATCCTAAAAATAAAAATATCTTCAAAATGTGTGTTGGCCAAAGCATTTATGATAACTACATGATAATCCAAAATAATGTGCATACATAACATCAAAATGTAAGATAATGTGATAATAAGTATGTAATGTAAGATTTATGTCATGTTTAGCATTCCAAAAGGGTGTTAAAGTATATGTAATCAATATATTTAACATAAAATCTGAGTAAAATTGAGTAGATACCTAGGGGGATGGGGCATGAAGTCCATCACAGTACTCAAGTAGGAAGGGTAGATGCATGAGGTTCCTCGTGGCATCAAAAACTAGTGTGTGTAACAAGCAAATACAAGTGTCATAGCCATGACACATAAAATAAAAAATACATGCAAAACACATGAGGCACACGAAATAGGCTAAGGGGCCATAATATAAGGGACATGGGCACATGTCACTAAATTTGAGAAAACAAGACCTACAATGACATGTTAAAATGTCCACATACATAATCAATAAAGTACACACAAGGGACATGGGCACATATCCAAGGCATACATACTATGAGTAGAAGTGGCATAGAGACAAAGAATAATAACATATTTAGATACCTTAAAATAAAAGAAGTGTATGAATACAATCAAGTCTAAAAAAAATCTAGAAATGAAAGCATGCATGGGTATGGAATACAAATATGTGTATAATCTAAGATGTACATAGGTTGAGTTTAAATGAGTAATAACTAAAACAAAATCTGAGTATGAGTAGCAATGATGAATATTAAGATATAACAATGCTAAAACTATAATGTAGAGAATGTAAGAATAGAACTTGGTAATATAAATTATGCATAATATGTGCCCAAGTGGATAAATGTGTCAATTTAATAACCATGGATAAGTGTATATTCCCCTAGTTGGTAGATAATAACATGTCTGGATCAATGAAGTGGACTTGAGTCCTATATGCAATCTGAAAGCACTTAAAAATAATAAGTGAATCAAGTAGTGTGATACAATTGAATATACAAAGATAGATAACATATGTAGTGTTGGGAAAATATAATAAATGTAAACATATCAATGCATACAATCTATAAATTTTGTGTTTTTTGAGTAATTATTTGAATGTTTTAGTATTTTTGAAATATTGTATTATTTTTGTTTTTTCTAGAAATAAGCTATGTACAAGTGAATTAAAATGAACTATGTACAATGAGAAAAAAGAGAGAGAAACTATATACAAGAATAAAGGAACCATACTAACTGATAAGTCTCATGGGAGACTCACTATCATTATGAACTTTGTCAAATAAGGGAACTATGACTGTGTGTGTTGTGTGAAAGGGCAATTATGATCCCATAATTAGATGTAATGAGTAACCTATATTTGTATTTACCTGTGTAGTGGTGCTAGGAATTTATGGCATTGAATGTGGTGTCCTATGAACTATATGGGTATTAGGATACCATTTGGTAGAATATGTTGTAGGTGACATAGGTTCCCTATGCCAAGAACCACGATAACTCAATAATATTAATCTCAAAAAAAGTGAGTGGAGGAAGACCCTCTAGAATATATGACACAAGGGTATCTCTAATAATGGTATATATGGAAGAGTATGTGTATATGTAAATATTTTAAGAGTAGTCCACACCTCCAATGGTGGATCTACTAAACTTTGTGATGTATCAATAATAACTATGATCTAAGCTATAACTAATAACTATGCTATATTTGGTAACTATGATGGAACTGTAACTGGTGATTATGAAGTAACAAATTATGGGATAGGTAGAGGATACTCTTATGGAAGACCCACAATATTTACCACCTCCTTTACATGTATGTATTTTAGTTATCTATGTACTAAAGATGGGATGAATTGTAACTACTATATCTGTGGCCTACCCAATAACATATCAAACATGTCTACACTAGGTACTACTAAGAACCAAATGGCTATATGTACTGGTCCAACTTGTAATATAAGAATATTCTGCTCGATGGAACTATGAACATGAACACTAAAACCACTAATAATTATGTCTTTAGGGAAAATATACTACTTTTAATAACCCAAATGTTATAAAAGTGTCATAGTGTACATGTTAATACTTAACCTGTTGTCAACCATAACACTCTGGATAGGATGATGATCTATGTATGCTCATACAAAGAGTGCATGTAAATCTATATCATCATCAACAAACTCCTAATCTGAGAAGGTGATGAGTGGTCTAGCTATAACTATAGTATGGTGCATGTTAATGATGTTTTATAATGGGTGTGCCTCATCTATAATAGTATGATATGAAGCTATTATTGGATGCGCTTGATATATGTAGTGAACACCTAATGTGCTCCTTACTTCATTCACTATGTGCTTTGGAAAGAAATTTGAGAATATATTTAATGACTTAGTTCTTTTTTTTACCTTTTGGTGCCTCTATGGATGTGCCCACACCAATAATTTTAGCCTAATTAAAATCTTGTATCTTATATTTTAGGCTTATGCATATATTTTGTATGGCTTGGTGCCCTATGATACTTTCAAAATACATTGGAATCATATTCATTTGGAAGAGGCCATATCATATCAAACTCTTTAATTGGAGGGAGAGATATGACATTACATTCCGAAATTTACTTTAAAATGTGTGTTAGTGACACTGGAAGGTTGGTGAATACTTGATGTTGAGGAGGGGATAAAACTAAGCAAGGAGATGGATTTGAAGCTATGTTAATTATGGCCTTTTGATCACTCTTATTATTAATGGCACTTACCTTGTATGGAGGATTATTTAAACTCTTAGCAGTTGATTCTGATCCATTGGTATATTTTAGTTTACATATTGATAAAAGTTTAACCTTTCTTTCTTATAATTCGTGGCATAAATTTGTAAATATTGAAAACTTATTAACTAAGATAGCTTTGTGTAATGTTGGTAAAAGACTCTATTTGAATATGTCCTAAATTTATTTCTCTACCATGGGGCTAGTCAATTTAGCTAATATTTGTATCTTAAGATGTACTCTTTGATAGATTCATTTGAATTTTTTTTAAACTATTTAATTTGGTCATATGAGATCTTGTCACTAATATTGATGGATAAGTGTGCTAAAAATATGTCTGCCAAAGGATTTAATGTTGTGATATATTGATTTGGTAAGCCATAAAACCATTGTAGGGAATAATCCTTTAAACTACATGGAAATAACTTAGTGAGAAGATAATCATTGGAAATGTATTCCAAACATGCTACATGAAAATATCAAAGATGTTGTTCTCAGTCACCCTTGAAATCATATAATGTAAGCTTAGGTGCCATGAATATGGATGACAAGGGATTTTATACTATTTGATGTGCCAAAGGAATATGTAAGAGAATATTAGAACCTAAGTCATGTGATGTCCTAGTGGCTTTCTTCTCAAGATGTAACACCTTAGATTTCAGAATATAAACCCCATGCACAAGGGATTAAACATATGGAGTTGAGGAACATAGCCACAAGATGTTTAGATATCAATTAAGGTTGTTGAATTACAATTGTAAGTTGCATTAGCTGAGTTGGCCCAATTTAAGGTATAACAATGTTATTAGCTCAAGGAGTTAAAGGTTAACCATTGTTTATTTTTTGGAGTTTTTATTGAATAATAGTGATGAGGTAATCTTTCATATCTACATGTTTGGACACAAAATATTTCAATTTTTCCTTATCAATCTAATCAAATCAATTTTTAAATTCTGCCATTATGATTTGGGAAGAAGGAAAATAAGTTATATATTTTGAACCTTTAAATAATTTTAATTTAAGAAAGATTGAAAATAATAAATATTGAAACAAATCTGAAATTTTGGAGCTAAAATATAAGAATAACCATAAAAAGGATACAAACACTAAGAGCATCTAGGTTTTAAGGTTTGATAAATGTTTTTAACCTTTTAGGATTTAGATTATGCAAATCCTATGTTGGACTAAAGGGATGAGTAGTTTATATCAAGGAAATAATATGCATAAAATATCCATTGAATTGTTACATATTTGAGTAGCTTTTAATTTTGAAAAATAGTAATAAATAATTACAAATAAAGACTTATCTAGAAAATACCTAATACATATAATCTAAGTGTTATAAATTGAAATAGAATCAGGTCTAAGTGTCATCAATTAGATCCCTATGTTAGAACCCTTCTTGGATAGTAGCACCACATTTTGATAGAGGTTCAATGTGGATATAGTGTCATGATATTGGCACTAGTGTCCTTTATACATGAATATCTCAAAATTCTAGGTGAACATATGTCTATCTTTCTGGGTTTGGTTCCAACACACACAAAGTCTAAAACTCTAGATTGTGCCTATAAAGATTGATTTGTGATGTAAACCCTAATCCTAATTTAAAGTAAGGAATGATCTTAAAATGTGTTTTTAGTAAGATAGGTTGGACATCCTCAACACCCCATTGTGAATATAGTTTCCTACATACCAATATTTTGAGGAGGAATTGATCTCGATGTAGTTCTCCCCACCTAAGTGCTAGTGAAAGTTCAAGAGATGCTAGTGTGATAGTGACCTTGAGTTATTTGAGTGCGCTTGAGATTGGAAATATTAAAAATATGATCTTATGTTTGTTTTAGATGGTAGTATGTATAATTAGGGAAGAATAGGGATTAATAACCTTGATTTTGCTCAACTTGTTTCATGTTTGAATAGGTATTTTTCATCTAATTTATATATAGTGGATAGAGGTATAAAATTCATATATTTATAGCATTTTGTTGCTTGTGTGGATAATAAAAGATGTTTAGGTCAACCTTAAGAGGGTTTTAGCTTTGAAACTATATTCATTTGGAAAATTTAGAGTAAATGACATAGGCACCATTTTGGGGACACTAGCACTATGTGGCTCTAGTGTCCTAAATGTGGAACTAATTTTTAGATGGTATAACACTAGGAAAAAAGGGCTAGGATCAATAAATGAGGGTCTGGGACTATGTTTGAGTTGACTAGGGATGCCTATGGCCTACACAAAGGCTAGATAAGTGTGATAATAGGATATAAGATAGGTCTAGGGCTAATATAGGGATAGGTAATCTCAATTAACACTATTAACACTAATAAAACACTTTTATGTGATTATATTTACCCCTCCCTTTATGTTAGAAATACAACAAAGTGAAATGACTAGTATAAAGGAAATATAAGCGTACCTAGACTTACCTTGGAAGTAAAGCTCATGAACTTGTGTCTAAATATTTGAAGAGGAAATGAATGAATGCACCTCATTAGATATGTGAACCAATACATGAACCTCATGATAACCTATGTGTGTGCATGTATTTAGTGATCAATCAATGAATATCTTGGATTAAGCTCATAGATTACTTAATCTTCATGTGTGGGTAGATCAATAACTCAATCTAGTTTTGAATCCATTATTTCCCACCCCTACTTAGTGGATCATGACTTGTAAATAACTTGGATTGGACTGATAATGTGTCAACCCTCTCATGTGGGTGGCTCAAAAATTCATGTAGGATATGAATCCATAATTTCCCACCCATGTGTAGGAGATGCATCTAAAATTAAACTACACAAAGTAGTATAAATTTATAAGTGAGTATATATAAATATGCAAGTTAATTTTTGTGGCCACTCATGTACATTAGGTGGATCTAGGACACTCAGGAATGCCATCCACTAAAGATATATTAAGGCATAAAACTGGTGATAACCTAGAATATGATGTCAAGTGTATACACCATAGAGAATGACATGGAATTTTCCATTTCATCTGATCAACCAGTGTGTAACTAAGCATATGGAAATGATGTGTCCTTCAGATACCCCCAATCTAGTATTTCAATATATTGATTTTGGACTAAATTATAATAATTATATCTAAATTAAATATGGGAATGATCATGCCATGAATTATTTCCCCAATATGAGTAACTGATATGAATATGAGTAAAAACTGAGTATAACTAATAAACATGTAATTGGATCTATGTAAACCTATATTGTACTTATTGTAATATTCTAGCCAATCTAAGTTATTCTAAAATTGAGGCTATTAGAAAGTAAAAATATGTATTATGTATAAGTGATATGGGGTTCTTGTATCCCTATTTGGGTGATAATGTCCTTCTGGTCTAAATTTTGTGTCATTGTACTACTTTTTGAGACAATATTTTTCCTTTGTGTTTACTTATGTCTAATTTTCTAAAACTAGGCCTGTGTGTTGAAAAATGTTCTATGAGTGTAATATAAGATCCTGATCTCTATGAAAAACCTTTATGAATTCTCCCTCTTTTGATTTTAATTATTAAACTTATGTAATAAATATCCTCAAAAGAAAATGCTCTGTGAAATGTGTGTTAGCTAGAGCATATATGATAACTACATGATAATCCAATATAATCTGCAAACATTACATTAGAATGTAAGATAATATGAACATAAGTATATAATGTAAGATGTATTTCCTGTCTAGCATTTCATAAGGGTTTCAAGATATATGTAATTAATGTATGCAACAACAAATTTGAGTAGAACTAAGTAGCTACCTACTGGGATGGGGCATGATTTCCATTATGGCACCCAAGTAGGAAGGGTAGATGTATGAGGTCCCTCAGGGAATAAAAAATTAGTGTGTTTTACAAAAAATATAAGTGTCATGGACATGATGCATATAATAAATCACACATACAAAACACATGAGGCACACAAAATAGGCCAAGGGGCCACAATACAAGGGACATGGGTACATGCCACTAAATTTAATAAAAATAAGACATATAAGGACATGTAAAAATGTCCATATATTCAATAAACAAGCAATTTTGATTCGAGCCACATATAAGGACATGTTAAAAATTTTACATACACAACTAGGAAAACACAAACAAGGGACACAAGCACATTTTCAAGGCATACATACTATGCATTGAAGTGGCATAGAGCTAAAGAACAATGGCATATTAAAATGTCCTCGAATAGAAGAAGCATATAAATACAAAAAAGTCTAAGCTAGGTAAGATATAAATGAAAGTATGCATGAATATGGAATACAAATCTACGTAAGAGATAGGATGTACATATACTCAGTCTGAATTTGTAATAACTGATAAAAAATCTAAGTATGAGTAGAAATGATCAAATAAAGATATAATAATTCTAAAACTATAATTTAGAGTATGTAAGGATAGAACCTGATGATTGAAACTATTTATAAGATTCACCCAAGTGGTTGAATGTGTCAAATGAATAACCATGAATTAGTCTATATGCCTCTAGTGGGTAGATAATAAGAATCCTATATTAGTGTAGTGGACCTGACTCATGTATGCAATTTATAAACACTCAAAAATAACAAGTGAATCATGTAGTATGGTAAAACCAACTATACTAATATAGATACCATATGTAGTTTCTAGAAAATATAAGAAATGTAAACATAACAATGCATACAATCTATAATTTTTTATTTTCTGAGTAATTATTTGAATGTTTTTGACATATTTTATTATTTTTGTATTTTTTGGAAATGAACTATGTACAAGTAACATGAAAATTAATTTTTCATTATTTATATGTAAAATATCTATAGATGCATCATGTTTAATGGGTTTTTGATTGCCTTGTTATCAAGTGAATCTAGAAAATATAATTTTGGGCTAAGATTTTCTATGATGATGTATGGTCCAAGCTAATTTGGTTTAAAATTTATTTTTTATCTTCCTTGACATTGACATTTTTGAGATTTTATTTTTAAAACCAAATCATTGAATTTTAATTCCCTACTGTGGATGTGGTTATTGTAGGTTCTCTAGATTCATTTTTGATAGGCTTTAAGATGCTATACAGATTGAATGCATGTGTGATCCAACTATTCTAATTCATGTAGACATCTCTCTCTATAATGATCATTTATGATGATCCATTTTAAATACACCCATAAGGAGGGTATTTCTCACTCTAATGGGATAACTGCTTTTGTGCCATATACCAGTGAATAAGGAGTAGCTCCTATCAACATGCATATACTGGTGAGGTAAGCCCATAATGCATAGATGAAATGATTATTTTAGTAATCACCAAATTTGGTAACTCTTTTGTTGAGAATACTATTTATTATCTTATTTGTTGCTTTTGCTTGACCACTGCCCTATGGGTAATATAGGGTAGATAATGTGTTTCAGAATTTTTATTTGGCACAAATGTTTTTCACTATTTTATTCTTGAAAAAGGTTTTGTTATCTATGATTATGGCCATTGGGAGGCCAAAGAAAGAAATAATATTTGTCATTATAAAATTACATATATCTTATTCCTTTGTGGATTGTAATGGGATGGATTCTACCCATTTTGTAAAATATTATGTAGCTATTATAATGAATTTTTGACCTCCTACAAATTTTGGGTTTATCTTACCAATCAAATTAAATACCCATAGCATGAATGGTCAAGGGATATGATACATTGAATCTATTGTGAAGGTACTATTATCACAAAATATTTCACCCTAGAGATTAATTTTCAAGCCTAATCTAATATTTGGGAAACATTGGATTACCTCTAGGCTTGTGGGTTGCCTATAGTAGAGGTAAACCTCTAGGTTTAAGGGCTAGCACCCTAGATATTATTTTACTTGCTTATCACCTACACTACTTGTTTAATTGGATGAAGAGGGGATATAAGTAACATGAAAACAAACTAATCTAATGAGGTGATACACCAAAAATATCTCCACTAGAATACCATACAAGTGCACTATAAAGCATGACTCACAACACTAATCTCGAAATCTTGAATTATTCTAACATTAGTATTTCAAAGATGGAGGTGATATGTATGGAACTACTCAAGGTGAGTGCATTAAAGATTATATTGAAGACATTAAGTCTATTAATTACACTTAAAGATATACCAATGCACTTTACAAAACTTCATGTGACCTATTAGAGTGGAAACAAATTGCATCAAACATGGAAGGGTTGAGAGAAAGTAAGGATAGATACTAATCACTTGACCTTTCACTATAAACCAATTCACATACTTAAACAAGATAGCTTGTGAAATAAAAATCAAATTTCAAATATTTATTTAAAATTCAAAATTTAACATCAAACTATTAAGGCTTCATCATACCAATTATGGATTCTATTACAAAATCCAAAATGGCTTGCATCTATAGAATGTGTGAGAGGAGAGAGAATAAGTGGATCTCAAAGATCACAAGAAAAAGTGTAAATTGATGAGGACCATTCACATTGTAATAGAATGAAGTGGAAAATAGGCCATGAAAGGTCTTCTTGGACAAGTACCCATATTAATCATGAAAAAATCCTCAAACTAGCATAGGGTCCTCAACTGACCTTCATCAAAATTGCCTTCATGATGAGGCATCTCTTGACTACTAAAAACTAAACTAGAGAGAATTGAAACATTTGAACTATCTTAGGGGGGTTGTAAACATGTTATGATAGTCATGAGATGTGTTCATAACTACTAGCCATCTTCTAGACACTTGTATTCACCATTTTTAGTCATTCATTGATTTTTTTAGGCCTCATTCTTCAGATTTATCATCTAAGTAGCCTTAAATTACTCATCCAAATCCATTAAATAGGTGTTAATACACATGTATAGGGTCTATTTTACTTCCACTCAGCCTATTATCAGGTTCACACGCCTTAGGAGAAGTAGACTTACTCATCTTCTCAAACTCCTGACTCATGTCATGGAAGCTTTGCCATAGGTCATCTTATTATTCATTAATATCATATTCAAGGACTTATCCATATTATTTAGGCATAATTAAAGTGTTAATCATCATCTTGATATACCAAAATTTTAATATTATCATCATCATGAATGTGAACAAGATAAATACCTTCAATAGCTTGTGAAAAAGAACTATTAATACTTACCTTAGATTGTTCATATCCTCCCTCATGGATGATGTATGTGCCAAGATCAATTTGATTAAATAAAGTGTATGGATAATGTACATAAGTTTCTACACCATAATTATATATTAAAAGGTTAGATATTCCCTCAATCTTATAATATGTTCCATCATCCATAACATAGTCTTCTTGATCATTAATTGTATAATTCAGATTGGAGCTTGCTTTTACATAGGGATCAATATGAAATTTAGCCAATGGTTGAATTATTATGGTTAAATTTACTTCATACCTTGTCTTTAATCCAAATAATTACCAATTAGCTAAGAGGTAGCCTCCTATCTTGGCTATGAAAATCCCTTGAGAGGCAAATAGTAAAGTGAGTAGGTAGTCAACCACTACTATATCTTGAAGGATAGGGAAGTGTCGACAATTATGAAGGAAAAATTTCAAGATATTGACAATTACCACTAACTTAGATGGTGTCCCAGTAAGTTGAATCATTCCCTTACTATATGGTTCATATTTCAAACCCAATTTATCAGCTATAACCTTGGGCATCATTAAATTACTAGCTTCACTATCCACTATGTAGTTGCGAACAAGTTTGTCTCCAACAATGAGGGTGAGGTATAAGGGTGGAGTATTTTCATATTTAAAATAGGGTTCAAAAATGTGAGTGGTATCATTGGTGATTTACAAATTACCATGACTTGATGGTTGATAACTGAGGTGGATTTGAGAAAGTTGTTCTTAAATGAGATCCTTTTGATAAAAAAAAGCGAAACATTTCCCAAAGAGAGAGACTAGCTTTAGCATTATTCAAAGATTCAACAATGTTCAAAGAAGGAGCATTTACCTTTTCTTGTATCCTATAAGGAAAATAAGCTCCTTTATATTGAGACATTGGATCACTTTAAGTAACCTTTCCAACATTTTGATTTGAAATAGGTGAGAAGTTGTAGGGACTACCTTACTTGTAGTCACACCTTATTGCCTTATATGAAGACTAATTAAACTTGTATAAACACCATGGTCATATCCCAAGGCCTTCCTATTTTATCTAGTATTATCTAAAAATGAAGTATTATAATTGAGGACATAGGTTTCTTCAACTAGAAATTTTACATGGTTCACTTTTTGGGGTTGCCATTCTTCATTTACTTGCATGTAATTCTCATCTTTTATTGACAACTGAGGAGTGACTCCTCCTTAAGAAACCAAAGATTTCTCCTAACCTTCATTTATATCCATGAACCATCCTTTTTTCTATTCCTCTCTTTGGACCAAGTTACTAGGAACCAGTACCATATATTTTACATATTAGAAGTAGAAGTTGGATTGTATGAATTGACTGGCCTAGTGAAGTTAGGTAGTCTTTGAACTCTCACTTGAACATATTGCTAAGGTGGGAGACTATTTCATTATTGAGGATAGGGAGAGGGGTTTTGGTTAACTCCATACTAAATATTGAGTTTCCTAATCTTATCTTCAAAGGCTTGGATCCTTGCATTTGAATCACTAGTATCTTTTTCCTTCTTAGGGGAAGCTCTAGACTTGGTATTTAGATTTGGAATTTGAGTAACACTTGGAGTATCAATAGACATTTTAGGTAGTAGAGGCATGGAGACTTTTAGAGGAAATTTTATAGCTTGTATTAAGCCATTATTAACTCTAATGGCAACATCATAATCTTTAGGTAATATGTAACCACCCATGGACTGTAACATGATGGATATGTTAGTACCAATAGCCCTTAAATATGTAGGAAACACAAATCTTACAGGTGGTCTCATGGGAAGAGGTATCCTATGTCAAGTTATTTGTAATCTCTCATTAAATTCATGTATAGTCTCCTTGGGGGATCTTTAAATCACATTCATTTGGTGGATAAGTGATGTGTGATCACTTTTGTTTTCAAACATATATATCAATAACTCTTTAAAATCATCCCAAGTGGTGATACATCCTCTAGGCATTGCCCTATAATAGTCAAGTGTTTTCCTTCTAAGGTAAATGGCAAGAATTCTAATGGTAATTTTGACCTCAGTAACATTATGAAAGCTAAAGGAGTTAGATATGTCACTAATATGCTTATTAGGGGTGACATGACCTTTACCATTGAATGCGGGAACACTTTTGGTAGTATTAAGGGGTATATCATCATATGTATTTAGGTGGATGGGATTTTTAGTGTTAAAGGATAGGAAGGTATGCTACCTATCCATGTTTTCCTCAAGTTCCTCTTCACTCTCTTTATATTCTTGGATTGAAAAGTCCTCTTGTTCTTAAATGTCAAGATAGGCTAAGGATGTTGAACTTCAAGAGGAAGTTCATGTTGAAGGAGTGGGTTTATGGGATTAATACCCCTACCAGTAGATAACCTAGTAAGGACCATGAAGTATGAGCACAAGAATTGATAAAATAATGGTCTAAAACTAGATATTACCTTGAATGGAGTCACCAAATGCTAATTATAACACCATATGTAGTTGTGATGTTGTTAAGACCAACATTTACCTTGACAAGATGTCTTTGAGACAATGATCCCACCAGACATGTTAGAAATATTTTCACCAAATATTTCATCCTATAGATGGTTATTAAATCCTAATATAATATTTTGGAAACATTGGATTACCTCTAGGCTTATGGGTTGCATGTAGGGGAGGTAAACTTCTAGGTTTAAGGGTTATCTCCCTAGGTATGAATTTGCTTGCTTATCACCTACACTACTTGTTTATTTGTATGAAAAATGGATAGAATTAAAATTAAAATAAATTAATATAATGAGGTGATACACCATAAATATCTCCACTAGACTATCATACAAGTTCACTATGAAACATGACTCATAACGCTAGTCTCAACATCCCAAATTACTCTAACATTAGTATTTCAAACATGAAGATGATATATATGGAAATACTCAAGGTGAGTGAACCATATGTTATATTTTAGACACTAATGCTATTAATTACACTTAAATATAGACCAATGTACTTGAAAACACTTTATGTGACCTATTAGAGTGGAAACAACTTGCATCAAACATGGATGGGTTGAGAGAAAGTAAGTATAGATACTAATCACTTGAACTTTCACTATACGCCACATCACATAATTATATAAGATATATTTTGAACTCAAAACCAAATTAAAAATATTTATTTCAAAGTCAAAATATAAAATCAAACCAATAGGGCTTTGTCATACTAGATGTGGATTCCATTATAAAATCCAAAATGGCTTGCATTTATAGAAGTGAGAGAAGATAGGAGAAGTGGAGATAAAAGGTCATAACAACAAGTTTTAAGTGATGAGTACCGGTTACATTTTAGGAAAATGAAGTGGATAATAGACCATGAAAGTCCTTCTTGGGAAAGTGTCCATATGAAGCATGAAAAACACCTCAAACTAGCATAGGGTCCTCAAATGAACTTCTTGAAAATTGCCTTCATGATGAGGCATCTATTAACTAATAAAATTTTAATTAAGGAGAGTTGACACATATGAAATATCTTAAGGTTGTTTTAAACATGCTATGAAATTAATCAAATGCATCATTAACTACTAACCATCATCTAGACACTTGTATTCACCATCTATAGTCATTCATTAGTCTTCTAGGCCTCATTATTCACATTTATCATCTAAGTATCATTATTTTTCTTATAAAAATCCATGGAAGAGGTTTTAGGACACCTGAATAGGTTTTATTTTTCTTCCACTCCATCAAGAAGACCTTAAAAAGATCTAAAATTGGACTTCTTATCTTCTCACTAAGTAGTCACTCATTATCTTCTATCTCTATCCAAGACTATCTATGATGAATGGTTTATAAGAGGTATTTTAATGCCTATATGTGGTGATAAATGAATATGTATATTTTTAATTAGTCTCTACAAACCTCCCCCATTGATTCTCACTCCTCTTCTACACCTACAAAATGCAACAAAACCTACAAAAAACCTTATTTTTACCTTGTTCATATAAGTGAAAGTATAAACCATTTGGATGGGAAGAAGCATAAAAGAGTCTTATAAAATTTTAAAACAATTTATAGGACATAATACCCCTTACAAGTTCATCTCCTTTCATATTTTCTCCATCAGTTCAAAACTAGGGTTTTAAGAGGGTTTTAGAGGGTTTTGTTTCTTAGTGATGGTTCATAAAAACTAAACATCTAATCCCTAAAAAAATTAAACTAAAATAAATTATAGGACCCTTATTAACTAACCTTATATCTTTGGAGCACCATGTAATGTGTCTATATAGGTTTAAGTGTTTGAAGTTGGCTTATTGAGCACTTGAGTGCATTCTAGACACCCCTATCATAGTTTTAGGCCAAAAATGACCCTTCTGAGTAATTTAGTAAAAATTCATGGATAAAAACAATCTTATGTTCTCCCCTTAATTTATTCACATGGTTTAAAATTTTATTTTGGTCATATAAATAGAATCTAGACCCTTATAGGGCTTAGGTTTGTTTTTAGGCCTAATAGGCCTAAATGTTTTCTAATTGCTCATGAACACCCTATGAAGTTTCTAGTGACTGTGAGTTCTTATCCACATTTTTCATACTAAAAAAATCATTTCACATCATTATATATCATCCAATACTCCTCATGTTATCCTCCTACCATCTACTCACCAAGCTTGCAGTCATGTCTTGACTAAGAGCACCCTCTATCTGAGATAAAATAGAGGCCATATACCCTATTTACTTAGTTAAAATAAAACTATGGGAGGATTAAATAGGTCATAATTAAAATATATGAAAATTTTCATATCTATATCACCCCTGAATATATCTCAACATCATAATTATTCAAGATAGACTTATAGAGTTAATGACTATGTAGGGTTATAAGCCTCAAACTTGGTGACAAGTGTGAACTTATCCTTGCATTATTTTCCTTCCTCCAATAACATATGAATTTTGCTTTACCACTATAAGAGTTATCTTAGAATGATAAATTCATCATACATATCTACTAACCTCTTTAACTCACATCTCTTCCACTTGCCTAGGTTAGTCTATGTACTATGCTGACTATAGGTGTTCACCTCAAGAAAATGAGACTCCTATAGGTGTCTTTGATCATTGTGTTCATGCCCTAAGATATTATTGAATCCACTAAGATAATTTCATAATTTTTTGAACTCAAATAATTAATTAGGTTTATGATCAATGTTTAAACTACCTTTTCCCCATTTATTGTTAGTCTACAATCAGACTATAGGTGACATTTTGAGAGAAAAAGGGACTCCTATAGGTGGTGACCTGAGTCAAACCATTGTTTATCAACACACTCAATTTCCCCTTGGGTCACCAATGTCATTCTCACTTAAATGGAGTCAATTTTTCATTGAATCCTTTAACTAATGTGTCAAATTGCATTGTAAGGCCATTTGAGCTTAAAGCATTCTAGCTTACTGAAGGTTTTCAGTGTGAATTGGATTGGGTTGAAACCACTTCAAATATCATCTTATTTTGATCAAACAACCTTCTATTCATATCAAGACACTATTAATAATCATGGGATACATGATGGAAATAATTGGACCTATCTATACTTCAAAATACTCCACCAAGAGATGACTTTTTATGAGGCAGGATTCCCTTTTCAAAAATGTTAAGGTAAGTTGTCCTCAAATGCAACTTTTCAAACCTGTGATCAAGGTCTTAGGTTTGTTTGCTATCTTATGACCTTATCAATATCATAATGAACTTATCCATGTTCTTACACCTTAATTATGGTCTCAAATTATATTTAATACTTTTAATTTAACTCTCTCAGACATATGTGGAGCTACTTGTGTTGAATCATCATATCACTATTGGAAACTTATAGGTGCCAGATTATAGGACTGTGTGTATTAGATTGGTTATCATATCCAATTTATATCTTTTGAATGGATAAAACTCAATACCTACACATTTAGATTCTTCTTACCATGTTTAAACCTCCTCGTTTCATCACCATGACTATTCAAGACCTACTCTCACCTAATTGTAGGTGACAGTCACAAGGTTTCCTGACTATGGCATGTTTCTTGGTCCTTTCACTCTATATAGAGCATTATTTAAACAACACATTTAGAATTAAAACTTATCAAAATTATTTTAGAGGTTATAAACACCAATTCTATACCTTTATTATGAAGACCAAGAGGAAAAGAAGATTTGAAATAACTGAGGCATAGCCTGTAAACTTTAATGGTGTCCTCAACTAGCAAATTGAGATAGTCTTGCTCATCGGTTCACCTTCACATATGAAATAAATACTTAAAAAATTTTGAGGATGAATTTTATGATTTTCAATATGATTTACAATAATTGGTTTGCAAATGACAATCCAAATAGAGAAAAAACTTGAAGGCTATGGGGATGAGCAAGCAGAAAAGAGGAGCAAACCTTCTTAGAAATGGTTCATAGAGGACAAGAAACCAAACCTAAAACTCTTATCATGAATTTTAAGTACACATATATTACTATAAAACCTAAAAATGATTTAATCCAACTCACCTCCTCCTGTCTATACCATGCAAATACTAGTTGACCATTTCTACTTGTCTAAGAGAGTAATGAAATAAATAGAACATTTTTTTTCCATTTTCAACTCTATCAAACCTACCCAAGCATGAAATTTAGTTGAGGAGACATAAAGAGTCACTTTATAAGTATTTAAATGTGACTAAACCATTTTATAGGTTGTAAAACAACTGAAAAATACCACTTATCCCACTAATATTCTTGTTTTGACATTGCACCTACATTTTGTCAATTCTACAATAGTTCCTCTGATATATGCTAACATGGGAAATGTTTAATATGCCTTTGGAAAACTTGTGCTCTATGATAAACCTATACATGTCCAATTAATGACCCAAAATTGACTTTAGAGTGACATGAGACCAACTATATACAAATATGACAAAGATATGCATAATGTGGCCCTTTTTAAGACCATGGCATACACTTTGCACCATAAGGGACCCTATGAAAAGTTAAAACTACATAGGGGGTTGACCTAATTTTAATTTTGGTTAAATTAGTCAATAGGTACATGGTGTAGGTTACCATCACATTGACATTTATCACATAACTTGGCACATTCTTTGCATTCTTGTTCCATGGTTGGCCAATAGTAACCTTGTCTAAGTAGCTTGTGTGACATTACTTTACCATTTAAATGACCACCACATTCATTATCATGTACCTATAAAATATCTAATTTATCTTCCTCAGTTATCAAACATTGAAGTAAGTATCCCTCAAAATATCTCTTAAATAAGTTAACACCAATGATGACATATCGAAGGGAGTTTCAGTATAATTTATGCTTTTCATTTGTTTTGAAAGTATTGAGTGTAATAGATTTATTCAAAAAGTTATATTTTTTATAAAACCATTCAGACAGTGTTGTAATGTGAGTGGTAAATATAACTATTAAAGAGATAAGGTATTCATGATATATTGAAAATAATGAATCATGATAAGGTCCTTAATTGGTAGGAGGATGCATATCCATGATTGCTTTGAATTATTTGGGGTCAGCCTCTATGCCACATTGGGATATTATGAATCTAAATTTTTTTCCCAATGAAATCAAAAAGATATATTTATTAAGATTGAGTCATACATTGTATTATCTGAGTATCTCAAAATTTTATCACAAATCTATTACATGATGTTGTTACTCTTTTGATTTTGCAAGCAAATCATCAACATAATATTCGATTGTCTTATGAAAGAGATCATGAAATATATGTGCCATTATATATTGGTATGTTGCACCTATATTTTTTAATCCAAATGGCATGATAATATAGCATAAATTTCTCCATGGTATGTTAAAATAAGTATTTTCTTAGTCTTCTTCACTGATCTTAATTTGATTGTACCTAGCAAAACCATCTATCAAAGAGAGCATATTTTAGCATGTTGTGCAATCGACTATCATATCAATGTTAGTAAAGGAAAGTCATCCTTAGGACATGATTTTTTGAGGTCTCTAGAATCAAAACAATATCATATTTCATTGTTAATATTTATAATAGGAACAATAATAGTGACCCATTGTGGATGAGTGATTGGTCAAATGAAACCAACATCTAATAACCATTGGATCACATCTTTAACTAAAAGAGTAAATTTGGGATGTATTTTTTGAATATTTTATTTAATTGGCTTAGAATCAAGATATAATATAATTATGTGTACTATGATTAATGGATTAATTCCAAGCATATTAGAATAAGCCTATGCAAATACTTTAGGAAAATCTTTTAAAATATGATGAATATATGTATCCTCTAATTTATGTAAGGCAATAAATAATATTATGATATGAAGATCAATTTTAGTGGCATAATTGAATTAAAACATTTATTTATTAACATATATTAATCCATATTATATGGTGTTATAAGGATAATATCATTTATATCAGGAAACATATCATCTGAGCCATTTGAATGCTCACCAAAGTATGCCTAGGCACTTTTGGAATGAGGAAACCTTTTAGAATTTACATTATCAAATCCTATGTTTGATTAAAGGGATGAGTAGTATAAATTAGGAAAATAATATGAATAAAATATCCACTATTTTTTTATAGATTTGACTCACTTTAACTTTCTAAAAATAGTAATAAATATGGGCAAATAAAGACTTATCTAGAAAACACATTATACAAATAATCTAAGTGATAGAAACTAAGATGGAAGTAAGTTTGAGTGTCATCAATTGGATTCCTATGTCATAACCCCTCTTGGATAGTAGCACCACATTTGGATAGAGGTACCATGTTGCTCTAGTGTCTTGATATTGGTGCTAGTGTCCTCTATGTAAGACTATCATTAAATTTTGGGTGTACCTATGTTTGACTTTTTGGGTTCTATTCCTACACATACAAAGTCTAGAAATTCATATTGTGCATGTAATGATTGATTTATGATGTAAACCCTAATCCTCCTTGAAATTAAGGCATGATGTAATAAGTTTATTCATTGGTAAGATAGGATATACATCCTCATTACCCTATTATTAAGAGAGTTTCCTACATACCAATACTTTGAGGAGGCATCAAGCTTGATGTAGTTCTCCCCACCTAAGTGGTGGTGTAAGTGTAAGTGAAACTAGTATGATAGTGGCATTGAGTGCCTTGAGTGTGCTTAAGATTATAAATCTATAAAATCTAAGCTTAGGGATATTGTAAATGGTAGTATGCAAAATTAGGGAAGAATAGGGATTAATAAACTTCATTTTGCTTAACTTGTTTTGTGTTTGAATAGGTATTTTTCATCTAATTTACATCAAGTGGATATAAGGATAAAAGTCATGTATTTATAGTGTTATTTTGCTTATGTGGAAATAAAAGATGTTTAGATTGACCTTAGGAGTGTTTCAATTTTGAAAATATATTAATTAGGGAAAGTTAGGGTAAAGGACATAGGCACCATTTAGGGGATGCTAGCATTATGTGGCTCTAGTGTCCTTAATGTGGCGCTAATGTCCAAATATAAAAACACTAGTCACAAAGGGCTAGGATCTGTAAATGAGGGTTTGGGACTATGTTTGAGCTGACTAAGGATGCCTATGGCCTAAACGAAGGCTATAAAAGTGTGATAATAGGCTCTAGGATAGTTCTAGAGATAAGCTAGGAATAGGTAATATCAAGTAGCACTCTTGGCACTCAAATAATACTTTTAGGTGATTACATTTGCCCCTCTTTATGCTATAAATGTAGAAAATCAAAATTAATAGTATAAATGAAAAATGAAGTGTGCCTGGACTTATCTTGAAAGTGAAGCTATGAAGCTGAGTGTGAGTATGTGAAGATGGGTCCAATGCATGACCTACAAATGAAACATGCATAAATTATTCCTTACTTAAGAGATATTAAAAGAAAAATACTAGACTGAGTAAATAAGTAACTGATTAAAATTCATTAAAGAAATGGGAAAGAGGAAAGGAATAAATACACTTCATTAGGTACATAAACCAATGAATGAACCTAGTGATAACATGTGTGTATGTGTTTCTAGTGATCAATAAGTGAATAGCTTTGATTGAGTTGATGAATTACTCAACCCTCATTAGTGGGTGTTTTAAGAATTCAATTTATTTTTGAATCCATCATTTCCCACCCCTACCTAGTGGATCATGACCTATGAATAGGTTAGATTGGAATGATAGTGTGTGAAACCCTTTCATGTGGGTGGTTCAAAAACTCAAGTATGATATTAATCCATAATTTCCCACCCATATCTAGTAGATGCATCTGAATTTGAACCACACAAAGTATTTGAAATGTCTAACTAAGTATATATAATATTGTATGTCAGATCCATAGCCGCTCAGGTACACTAGGTAGCTTTGGGCCACTCAAGAATGCTAGCCACTTCAGATGGAGTAAGGCATGAAATTAATGACAACCTAGAATATGATGTAAAGTGTATACAACATAGTGAATGGCATATAATTTATCATTCCATCTGATCAATTGATGTGTAACTGAGTTTATGAAAATAATGTGCTATGTACATGATCCCAATCTAGTATCTGAATATATTGATTATGGACTGAGTTTAAAAAACTATATCTGAGTATCTAAAATGAATATAGGGATGGTCATATAACACATGATTCTCCCACTTTGAGAAACTAATATGAATTTAAGTAAAAATTGAGTATAGCTGATAAACTTGTACCTAGATTTGTGTAAACTTGTACCATACCTGTTATATTGTTCTAGCCAATCTGAGTTTTTATAAAACTGAGGCTACTAAATAGTAGTGCCATGTGGTGCTAGTGTCCCTATTTGAGTGTTAATGTCTTTTTGGTCTGAAATATATCATTGTACTAATTTTTAATTCGCTATTTTTCTATTGTGTTTACTTGTGTCTAATATTCTATAACTGATCTTGTGTGTTGAAAAAGTACTGTGAGTAAAATATAAGATCTTGATATTTATGACAAAACCCTATGAATTCCCCCTCTTTTGAGGTTCATTTTTTAAATTTTGAAATAAATATCACCAAATGAAAGAGCTATATAACATGTGTATTATTTAGAGCATATATGATAATTGCATAATAATCCAATATAATGTGCAAACATAACATCAAAATGTAACATAATCTAAGCATAAGTATGTAATGTAAGATGTATGTCATGTCATAACATTATACAAGGGTGTAAAAATAGATGTGATCAATGTATGTAATAGAAAATATAAGTATAATTGAGTAGTTACATAGTGGGATGGGGCATTATGTCCATCACAACACCCAAATAGGGAAGGTATATGCATGAGGTCCATCATGACATTAAATATTGGTGTGTGTAACAAGAATAGACAATTTTCATGGAAATGACACATACAATAAATCATACATAAAAAACACATGAGGCATGAAAAATAGGCCAAGGGTCACAATGAAAAGGACATGGGAACATGTCACTAATTTTGAGAAAAACAAGACATACAAGGACATGTTTAAATATCCACATACACAAGAAATAAGCAAGTTGGCTTAGAGCCACATAGAAGGACATGTTAAAATTTCCACATACACAATCAATAAAACACACACAAGTGGCATGGGCATATGTACAAGGCATACATACTATGAAAAAAATTAGAATAGAGCCAAATAACAACGGCAAATTTAAATGTAGTCAAATATAAGAAGCATGAGGATATAATCAAGTATAAAATAGGAAATCTAGAAATGAAATTATGAATGAATATGTAATACAAATCTATGTAAGCGTGATGATGTACATATCTTGAGTCTAAAGTAGTAATAGTTGGAAAAAAATATTAGTATGAGTAGCAATGATCAATATCAAGATATAACAATGCTAAAAATGGAATGAAGACTATATAAGGATAGAAGATGGTAATAGAAACTATGTATAGGATACCCCCAAGTGGATTAATTTTTCAATTAAAGACCCATGTATAGGTGTATATGCCCCTAGTGTGTAGATAATAGTAAGTTTATATTGGTGTAGTGGACCTTAGTCTTATAAACAATTTGCCACCACTCAACAAGAACAACTAAAGCATGTATGCATGATAAAATTAATTGTACTAAGATAGCTACCTTATGTAGTGTTTGGAAAATATAATAAGTATAAAAATAAAAATTCATATAGTCTATATATTTTGTTTTTTGAGTAATTTTTTGAATGTCTTTGTGGTTTTTATATGTTATAGTGTTTTTGTATTTTATGGAAATAAGCTATGTACAAACAAATGAAAATGAACTATGGACAAGTATAAAAAGAGAGGGAAAGTATGCACAAGAAAAAAAAGAAACCATACTAACCGATGAGTCTCGTGGGAGAATCATTATTACTGTGGCATGTGTAAAAAATAGGAATAGTAATATCATGTAGTGTGAATGTTATGTTTTAGTTTAATGTTATTGTAGTAGGAATTTGACTAATGTTCCTCATTAGAATCATAATAAACTATAATGCTAGAGGGAATTTCCTCATAATATTGAGTTAACCTTTTTGAATTGTGATTTAGAATATTGATTATGATTTTTCCTTTTGAAACTATGCTTATTATAGGCAGATGGTCTTGTTGAGGCTCTTTTGATAGAAAACCTTATGTGAGAATTCTTGTTGGTGTATCATGATTTTGACTTTACAAGTGAATTTTTATCTCTTTTTGTAACATTTCCTATGTATCTATATATTTTGCCTTGATAAACTGTATATGTGACTGATGTGCCTTAAGATGTTCAATAAATCTTAAATCTTGTTGATCAACATTATCAACTACTAAAATAGGAGTAGTTATGCCTTAGGCCTGCTTGCCCAAACCTTGACCATGATAATCAAACTCTTTTAGATACTTTTGACCAAAATCAAACTATTTTGAATGTTGAGCCTCATTTTGGAGAGATAGATGTCCATATTTTACTTACTTTACCTATACTTTTTTATTATTTCTTTCTCTAATTTTGCTTTGTGAACCTTTTATTATTCTAAGTTGTGCTTTGGTAACCATTTTTTGTACTATTTCTAAGGTTAACCCTTTTTGAATTTATAGATGTGTCATTGTATATTTTTTGAATGAAATGTCACTGTGTGAGTCATATATATTCATTATCTATTATATCTTAATTTTCAATGCTAAACATGAATAAGTGTGGTGCCCATGCATTCTATGATATACATAATAATATATGAATCTCCTTACTTGGTGTAGAGGGGTAGGTTGATCAATTTAGATTCAATAATTTATTTTAGTACCTCACTTGAGATATTAGTTTACCTTTGAATTCTTTTTGAATCACTCATTTTAGATGTGCTTAGTTAGGATTTCATGTTTTGATATGTAACATTGTTTACCATAAATTGACTAGGTGAAGGTGCTTATACATGATTTAAACTATTATGCCCTAGAGGCCTTTGTATTTAAATTGATTTTATAATGTCTTTATCTTTTCATGTAATAGTTGATTCTGATTTTGTAAACCTGAAATTATGTTTCTCATACTAATAATTTGATCACATAGAGTCTCACAAGAGCAAAACCTAGTTGTTGATGATTGAACATGTAGTCACACACCTAGTAGGGAAGAGGTGTGAATAGGCTATGTATGGAGATTATTGACATTAGTAGAGTTTGATTCATCTAATGAATGTATGATATCATGGACCTTGTTAGAGGGAAATTAGCTATCACCCTCATGGAGATGAGGAAGAGAAGGATATTATGTCATGTGCATAAGATATGACATTGAAACTTGAAGCATAGTTGTTAGCTTTTGCACTAAATCCTATATGTGTGTAAGGGTTTACTTGTTAATGTAATTCCACATAGGATAAAGACAACATGCTATGAAGTTTGACATATATTGTAACTGATACAAAGCATCATCTATATATGTGTTTATGTATTTTTTGATTTTATGCCAAATTAAAGGGAAAAAGCATGTAAATGAAAATTTTAAACTTTGTAACAAAATGTGATTAATTTATTATATCATTATGATCATGATTATATTAAATACAAATCAATAGATACATGGATCTAAAATCTAAGCATTAAAAGTGTAAACCCTAGGGTTATCTAGGGTTAGGGTTTTTGTAATGTTTAAGTAAGTCAATTTCACTAAATGTTTTAACCTTTTAGGGTTTATCTTAATGTAAATCCTATGTTTTATTAAAGGGCTGAGTAGTATAAATCATGAAAATAATATTCATAAAATAACCATTGATTTGTTACATATTTGATGAGCTTTGACTTTCTAAAAATAGTAATAATATGTGAAAATAAAGACTTATCTCCATGAGGGTGATAACTACTTTCCCTCTAAATAAGTCTATGCTATCACCCCTCCATGAGATGAAGCAACCTATACCAATGTCACTATTCCCCATACTCTACCTATTCACACATCTTCCCTATAGGGTGTGTGCCTACATGTTCAATCAGAAGAAGCAAAGGTTTACACTTGTGAGACTCTATGTGATCAAATTATTAGTATAAGAAATATAATTGTAGGATTAAAAAATTAGAATCAAATATTAAATGAAAAGGTTACAACATTAGAAAATCAATTTATAAGAAAAATCTCCTTAGGGAAAATAATGTAAATCATGTATATATAAGTTTATTTAGTCAATTTGTGACAAACAATGTTAGAAATCAAAACACGCAATCATAACAAAGGACATCTACAACTAGTCATTAAAAGATCAAATAAGAGTTAAAGTGAGGCACTAAAGGATATGCTTAAATATAAGTTGATCAACCTACCACCTCTACACCCAATAAGGACATCCATATATTATTGTGCATATTATACAATGTAATGGCACCACACCGATTCCTGTTTAACATTGAAATAGATAATGGATATAGATGACTCAAATAGTGATACATCATCCACACAACATATAATAACACATATACAAATTTAAAAAGGGTTAAATTTAGAAATAGTACCAAAATTGGTTACCAAAGCATAACTCAGAATAATAAAAGGTTCACAAATCACAATTAGAGCAAGAAATATTACAATGTGCATAGGCAAAATATGCAAATCTAACTCTCCAAAATGAGGCTCAACTTTTAAAATGGTATGATTTTGTTCAAAAGTATCTACAATAGTTTGATTATCATATTCAAAGTTTAGTAAAGCAGGGCCAAGGCATCACTTCTCCTATTATATAAATTGATAATGTTGGTCAATAAGGTTTGGGATTTATTTCACATCCTAGGGCACATCATTCACATATATAGTTTATCAAAGAAAAACATCCAAATACACCCAACATGTTACAGAAAGATAAAGAGCTTAAGTTATAAATTTAAAATGATGCTAAGCCAACAAACATTATCAAAAGAATAATTCTATCAAAATATCCTCTACAACACCATATTCCTATAATAAACATAGTTTCAAAGGGCAAAATACCAATCAATATTCCAAATCATAAGTCAAAATGGTCAACTCCATAGTATAACTTGTTCCTTAAGGTCTATCTTATGTATATCCTATGTTTTATTAAAGGGATGAGTATTCTAAATCAAGGAAATAATATTAATAAAATAGCCACTAATTTTTTATAGATTTGACTAGATTTAACTTTTCAAAAATAGTAATAAATATACTCAAATAAAGACGTATCTACAAAACACTTGATATGGATGATCTAAGTGATATAAACTAAGATGAAATTAAGTTTGAGTGTCATCAATTAGATCCATATATCATAACCCATCCTGGATAGTAACACCACATTTAGATAGAGGTACTATGTGGATCTAGTGTCTTAATATTGGTGCTAGTGTCTTTTGTGTAGGACTATCCAAAACTTTTGGGTACACTTATGTTTATCTTTTTATGTTTTATTCTCACACGTATAAAGTCTAGAAATATGTATTATGCCTATAATGAATAATTTATGATGTAAACCTTAATCCTTTTTACAAGTAATGCATGAGCTAAAAAGTGTGTTCATTAGTAGGATATGTTGTAAATCCTCAATCCCCTATTGTGAAGAGAATTGAATACATACCATACTCTAAGGAGGGATAAATCTTGATGTAGTTATCCCCACCTAAGTGTTGGTGCAAGTGAAAGTGATGATAATATGATAGTGGCCTTGAGTACTTTGAGTGTACTTGAGATTGGAAATCTAAAAAATCTAAGCTTAGGGCTATTGTAGATGGTAGTATGAAGTAGGGTAGCATAAGGAATAATAACCTTGATTTTACTCAACTTATTTCATGTTTGAATAGTTATTTTTCATCTAATTTACATATAATGGATAGAGGGAGAAATGTCATGTATTTATAGTGTTTTTTTCTAGTGTGTATAATAAAATATGTTTAAGATGACCATAAGATGTTTTACCTTTGAAAATATATTCATTCAAGAAAGCTAGGGTAAAAGACATATGCATGATTTTAGGGACACTAGTGCCACATGTATCTAGAGTATTTAGAGCACTGGGTATGAAGAGCCAAAATTAGTAAATAAAGGTCTAAGACTGCATTTTAGTTTACTAGGGACACTTGTGGCTCATAAAAAGACTAGAAAAGTGTGGTAATAGGATTTAGGATAGGTCTACGGTTAAGCTAGGAATAGGGAGTCTAAATTATAAATATTAACACTCAAATATAAATTTTAGGTGATTACATCCCCTCCTTTATGCTAGAAATGCAACAAAATGAAATGACTAGTATAAAGGAAAAATAAGTGTATCTAGACATACCTAGGAAGTGAAGCCTGTGAAGCTGAATTTGAGCATGTGAAGTTGGGTTTATTTATGTGAAGAATGATCCAATTTATGAACTAAAAATAAAACTTGCATAAATTAGTCCTTACTTAAGAGATATCAAAAATAAAATACTATGTTGAATAAAGAAGTAAATAAGTAAATAAATGGGAAAGAGGAATAAAATGAATACATATTGTTAGGTATGGAAACCAATGAATGAACTTGGTGACAAATTATGTGTGCTCATGTATATAGTGATCAATAATTTAATATATAATACTAATTTTATGGATTTATCAATCCTCATGTGTAGATGGCTTAAGAATTTAATCCAATTTTGACTTCATTATTGCCCACCCCTACTTGGTGAAGCATGACCCATAAATAGGTTGGATTGGACTAATAGTGTGTCCAACCCTCTCATGTGGGTGGCTCAAGAATTCAAGTAGGAAATGATGACATTATTTCCCACCCATGTGTAGTAGATTCATTTAAAATTAAACTTCACAAAGAACTAAAAATGTCTAATTGAGTATATCTAACTATGTATGTTAGATCCATGGCCACTCGAGTACATTAGGTAGCTTTGGACCACTCAAGAATACCAACCACTATAGATGGAGTAAGGAATGAAACTTATGAAAACCTAGAATATGATGTCAAGTGTATACAACATATAGAATGATATAATTTTCCATTCCATTTGATTAACTGGTGTGTAACTGATCATATGGAAACAATGTGTCTTGCACATGCCCCCAATTTGGTATCTAAGTATATTGATTCTAGATTGAGTTGTAATAATTTTATCTAGATATCTAAAATAAATATGGAATTGGTCAAGCCATGCATGATTCCCCCAATATAAGTAATTGATATGAATCTAAGTTGAAATAGTGTTAATTTGAGCAAAAATTGAGTATAACTAGATATATGCAAACCCATACTATACCTATTGTACTAGCCAATCTAAGTTGTTCTAGAACTAAGTCTCTTAGATAGTAGTGCCATGTCTTGGATGGTAGCACCATGTGGCAATAGTGTCCCTATTTGGGAACTAATGTATTTTTGGTCTTAAATATATGTAACTATAATACTTTTTGAGTCATTGTTTTTCCTCTATGTTTATCTGAGTCTAATTTTCTATAATTGAACTTGTGTGCTAAAAAATGTTTCATGAGTGCAATATAGGAGCCTGATATCTATGACAAACCCCTTTGAATTCCCCCTCTTTCTAGTTTAGTTTTTTAAAATTTGGAAAAACTATAATTAAAATAAAAATCTCTACAACATGTGTGTTATCCAGAGTATATATGATAATTACATGATAATCCAAAATAATGTACAAACATAACATCAAAATTTATGATAATTTGAGCATATGTATGTAATGTAAGATGTATTTCATGTCATAGCATTACACAAGGGTGTCAAGACAAATGTAATCAAGGTAGATAATAAAAAATATAAGTAAAACTGAGTAGCTACCTAGGGGGATGGGGCATAATGTCCATCATGGAACCCAAGTAGGAAGGGTAGATGAATGAGGTCCCTCATGCCATCAAAAACTGGTGTGTGTAACAAAGACAAGTGTCATGGCCATGACACATACAATAAATCATACATAAAAAACACATGAGGCACATAAATTAGGCCAAAGGGCCATAATACAAGGGACGTGGGAACATGTCAATAAATCTAAGAAAACAAGACATATAAAGACATGTTCAAATGCCCACATACGTAAAAAACAAATAAGTTATCGTAGATCCAAAAAGAAGGACATGTTCAAATTTCTTCATATATAATAAATAAAGCACACACAAGAGACATGGGCATATGTCCAAGGCATAGATACTATGAATAGAAGTGGTTTAGAGATAAAGAATAGTGGCATAATCAAATGTCTTTGAATATAAGAAGCATAGAGATATAATCAATTCTAAACTAGGTAATGTAGAAATTAAATAACTTATGAATATGTAATACAAATATGTGTAAGAGATAGGATGTACATATGCTGAGTCTAAAGTAGTAATAGCTGGAAAAATAAAATTAGCGTAAGTGTAGCATGATCAATATCAAGATATAAAAATGCTAAATCTATGATGTGGAGTATGAAAGGATAGAGCCTAGTAACTAAAAATTTGTATAGGGTTCCCCTAAGTGGGTGAATGTGTCAAGTGAAGACCTCATATATCAATGTATATACCCCCAATGGGTAGATAATAATAAGTCCAGATTAGTGTAGTGAACCTAAGTCTTGTTGTAATTTGTAAGCACTCAATAAGAACAAGTGAATCATGTAGTATGATAAAACTGATTATATTAAGATATCTAACATATGTAGTGTCTGAGAAATATAAGAAATGTAAACATATCAATGCATATAATCTATAAATTTTGTGGTTTATGAGTAATTAATTAATTTTTTTGTGTTTTTAAAATATTGTATTATTTTTTCATTTTCTAAAAATAATCTATGTACAAGTAAATGAAAATGAACTATGTACAAGGAGAAAAAGATAGGGAAAGTATGTATAATAAAAAAACCATACTAACTAATGAGTCTCATGGTAAAATCACTATCACAATGACCTATGTCAAATAAGGGGACTATGATAATGCATTCTCTATGAAAGGGAAACTAAGATCTCATAATCTATTGTACTGAGTAATCTATGTTTGTATTTATATATGTATGTGTAGTGGTGATAGGAATCTTTAGCACTGACTGTTGTATCCTACGAACTGTAAGGGTCTTAGGAACCCATCTGGTATAAGAATTTGTAGGTGATATAGGTACCCTATGTGGATAACTTTAAGAAACCAATAATATTGATCTAAAAAAAGTGAGTAGAGGAAGGCCTTCTAGAATCTATGACATATCTCTGACACAAGGGTCTCTCTAATAATGGTCTACATGGGAGAGTATGCATACATGTTTATATTATAGGAGTATAACTCACCTATACTGGTCGCCTTATTAAAATATTTGATGTATCAATAGAAAATGTTCTCTAAGAAGTAATTGATAATTAAGCTATAGCTAGAACTATAACTAGTGAATGTAAAGTAACTACATGTGGGATAGGTAGAGGATACTCATATGGAAGACCCTCAATCTTGACCACTTTATTTGCATGTATGTATTTTTATGAATATAATCACTATAGATGGGATGGTTGATAATTTTGTATCCATAGCCTACCCAATAACATATCAAGCATGCCTGCACTAGGTACTACTAAGAACTAAATGGCTATGTGTGATGGTCCAACTTGTAATGGAAGCACAATCTCCTTGATGGAGTTATGAACATGAACACTAAAACCAATAATAACTATCTCCATGGGGAGTATATCTTGCTTTAAATATGCAAATGCTATAAAAGTGTCATATATCACATGCTAATGTTTGATCTATTATCAACCATAACACTCTAGATAGGATGATGATCTATGTATGCTCATATAAAGAGTGCATATAAATATGTATCATAATCAACAATCTCCTAGCATAAAAAGGTGATGATTATGTGTACATGTCAATACCATAGGAGTAGACCTTGCTTGCACTAGTGGATATGTTGAACTATGTGATGTATCAATAGGAATCATTCTCTAATTATAACTGATATTTGGGTTATATTTGGTAACTGTGATAGAATTTTAATTGGTGACTATGTTATAACTTCCTATGGAATGGGTAGAGGATACTCATATGGAAGACCTTAAACTTTGACCACCTAATTTGCATTTATATAGTTTAGGCATCTATGCACTATGGATGGGATGGCTCATAGCTGCTATATACATGACCTACCTAATAACATATCAAACACACTTGTATTAGGTACTACTAAGAACTGAGTGGTTATATGTGTTGGTACAACCTATAATGGAAGCATAATATCCTTGATGGATCTATGAACATGACCATTAAAACCACTAATAACTATGTCTATGGGGAATATATCCTACTTTTAATACCCCAAATGTTATAAAAGTGTCATAGTGCACATGATAATGCTTAACCTATTATCAAACATAACACTCTAGATAGGATGATGATCTATGTATGCTCTTAAAAAGAGTGCATGTAAATTTGTATCATCATAAATATCCTAGCCTAAGAAGGTGATGGGTGGTCTAGTTGGAATTTTAGTATGGTACATGTAAATGATGTTTTGTAATGGGTGTGCTTCCTCTTTAATAGTATGATATGAAGCTGGTGATGGATGTGCCTGATATGTGTAGTGAACACTTGATGTGATCCCTGCCTCATTCATTGTGTGCTTTAAAAATAGAGCTAAGAATATATTTAATTCCTTATCTTATATTTTCTATAATTTTGGTTCCTTTATGGGTGTTCCCACATCAATAATGTTAGCCTCAATCAAATATTGTACCATACATTTTAGGCTTATGCATTTATTTTTTGTATGGCTTGATGCCCTATGATACTAAAATAATGTGTTGGAATCATAGTTATTTGTAAGATTATTTGTCGTATTAGCTTCCTTAATAAGAGGAATAGATATGGAATTGCATTCCAAAAGATAATGTAAAACCCATGCTAGTGACTCTATAAGGTTGACAAAGATTTGGCATTGATATGGGATAAAACCAAGCATGAAGATGGATGTGAAGCTACGTTAACTATGGAATTTTGATCACCCTTGTTCTTAGTATGCATTACCTTTTATGGATGCTTATTTTAACTCTTCAATTTTGATTATGATCCATTTTTATATTTTATTTTCCCCATTGATAAAATTTTGACCTCTCTTTCCTTTACTGTGTGGCACAAATTTGTAAATGTTGGAAACTTCTTAAAGAATATAGATTCATGTAATGTTGGTAAAGGACTCTATTTTAAGATTCCTTGAAGATCTTTTTCTTCCATGGGGATAGTAAATTTATCTAATACATTCTTGTATCTTAAGACGTATTCTATGATAGGTTCAATTGATTTTTGTTTTAACTATGCAACTTGGGCATATAAGATCTTGTCACTGATATTGATGGAGAAGTGTGTAAAAAACATGTCTACCAAAGGATTGAATGTTATGATAGATTGATTTGATCAGTCATAAAACCATTTTAGGGAATAATCCTTTAAATTGCATGGAAAAAACTTAGTGATAATTTAATCATTGGACACGTATTCCATATATGCTATGTGAAAAGCTTAGAGATGGTGTTATGGGTCACCCTTTCCATAATATAATGTAAAAGTAGGTGCCAAAAATATAGATGGAAGGGTATTTTCCACTATATGATGTGTCAAATGTGTATGTAAGATAATATTAGAATCCAAGGCATGTGATGGCCTAGTAGCTCCCTTCTCAATATGTAACACATTAAGTTGCAGAGTATGAACCTCATACATAAGGGATTGTACATCTCAATGGGAGGAACTAGACACAAGAGGTGTAACTATCACTAAAGGTTGTTGAATTACAATTGTAGGTTATGCTAGCTAAGTTGGCCCCATTGTAGGTATAACAATGTTATTAGTTGGGGGAGTTGAAGATTGACCATTGTTTGTTTTTTTAGAGTTCTTAAATAATAACGATGAGGTCATCTTGCATATTTGGATGTTTGGACACTAAATCTTGTATTATTTCTTATTATTCTCATAAAATTAATTATTAAATTATACTATTATGATTTGGGAAGTAGGAAAATAAGTTATATATTTTGAACCTTTAAATAATTCTAATCTAATAAAGATTGCAAAAAAAATATATTGAAACAAATCTAAATTTTTAGAACTAAACTATGAGCATAGACACAAAAATGGTACAAATCATAAGAGCATCTAGGGTTAGGGTTTGATAAATGTTAAAAGTAAGTTAGGTTCACCAAATGTTTTAACCTTTTAGGGTCTAGCTTAGGTAAATATTATGTTTGATTAAAGGGATGAGTAGTCTAAATTATGAAAATGATATGTATAAAATAGCCAATTACTTTTTTATGAATTTGACTAGATTTGAATTTATAAAAATATTAATAAATATGTGTAAATAAAGACTTAGCTATAAAACACTTGATAAAGATCATCTAATTACTGGAAGCTGAGATGGAAGTACATATGAGTGTTTTCAATTGGATCCCTATGTAAGAACCCCTCCTAGATAGTAGCACCATATTTTGATAGAGGTTTCATATGGCTCTAGTCTCTTGATATTGGCACTAGTGTCCTCAATACAAGACTATCTCAAACTTGTGGGTGAACTTGTGTCTATCTTTCTAGTTTTTGTTCTTGTGCATAAGAAATATGAAAATTTGTATTGTGCCTGTAATGAATAATTTATGATTCAAACATTAATTCTCATTTAAAGTAAGGCATGAACTAAAAATTGTGCTTGTTAGTAGGATAGGTTGGACATCCTCAAAACCCCACTTTGAAGAGAGTTTCCTACATAATAATACTTCATGGAGGGATCAAGCTTGATGTAGTTCTCCCCACCAAAGTGCTAGTGAAATTGAAAGTGATGCTAGTATGATAGTGTCCTTGAGTGCCTTGAGTGTACTTGAGATTATAAATCTAGAAAATATGAGCTTAGGGTTGATGTATATGGTAGTATGTATAACTAGGGAAGAATATGGATTAATTACCTTGATTTTTTAAAAATTATTTTATGTTTGAACAAGTATTTTGTATCTAATTTCCATCTAGTGGATAAAGGGATAAAATTTATGTATATATAGTGTTTTATTTCTTGTACAGATAATAAAAAATGTTTATGCCAACCTTATCAGGGTTTTACCTTTGAAAATATATTCTTTCAGGAAAGCTAGGGTAAATGACATAGGTGCCATTTTGGGGACATTAGCGCTACATGGCTCTAGTGTCCTTAATGTGGAGCTAATGTCCAATTGGTAGAATACTAGGTATGAAGGGATAGGTTAGGATATGAGGGTTTGGGACTACTTTTGAGCTGACTAGGGACATCTGTGGCTCAAATGAAGGATGGAAAAGTGTGATAATAGGCTCTAGGATAAGTCTAGAGCTAAAATAGGAATAGGTATTATCAAGTAGAACTCCTAGCACTCAAATGCCACTTTTTAGTGATTACATTTACACTCCTTTATGATATAAATAAAACAAAGTGAAATGACTAGGATAAAGGAAAAATAAATGTACCTTAACTTACCTAGGAAGTGTATCCCATGAAGCTGAGTCTAAGTATGTGAAGCTAGGTATATCTATGTGAAGCATGATCCAATGCATGACCTGTAAATGAAACATGCATAATTAATTCCTTACTTAAGGTATGTAAAAATAAAAATACTAAGTTGAGTAAAGAATTAATTGACTGAAACTAAGTAAAGAGATGGGAAAGAGGAAAGGAATAAATACACCTTGTTAGGTATGCAAACTAATGCATGAACCTCATGATAACCTATGTGTGTGTATAGTGATCAATCATTAAATATATTAGACTGAGTTAATATCTTACTTAATACTCATGTGTGGGTGGATCAATAACTTATTATATGTTTGACTCTATCATTGCCCACTCCTACTTGGTGGATCATGACCTGTGAATAGCTTAGTTTGGATTGATAGTGTGTCCAACCCTCTCATGTGGGTGGATCAAGAATTTAAGTAGGCTATGATTCCATCATTACCCACCCATGTGTATTAGATGCATCTGAAACTAAACTATGTAAATTAATATAAATGTTTAACTGAGTATATCTAATTGTTTATATCAGCTCTACAAATACTCAAGTACATTAGGCATCTCTAGGAAACTTGGGAATGACAATAACTATAGATATATTAAGGCATGAAACTAGTGACAACCTATAATATGATGTAAAGTGTATATAAAATAGATAATGACATGGAATTTTCCATTCCATCTGATCAATTGGTGTGTAATTGAGCATATGGAAATAATGTGTCATGCATGTGCCCCCAATCTGGTATCTAAGTATATTAAATCTAGACTGAGTTGTAATAATTGTATTTAAGTATCTAAACTAAATATGGGAATGGTCATGCCATGAATGATGTCCCTAATATAATAAAAACATATGAATCTAAGCTAAGCTAGTATGAATTTGAGAAAAAATGAGTATAATTGATAAAATTGTAACTAGATATATGCAAAACTATATTGTACATATTGTACTATTATAGACAATATAAGTTGTTCTAAAATTGTTGCAACTAGATAATATCACCATGTATTATACAATAGTTTCATGTGGTTGTAGTGTCCCTAGTTGGGTGATAATGTCTTTCTACTATAAAATATGTGTCATTGTAATGCTTTCTGAGTCACTATTTTTCCACTGTGTTTACATGTGTCTAATTTTTTGAAATTAATCCTATGTGATAAAAAATATATTATGAATGAAATATAAGATCTTGGTATTTTTTATAAACCCATGTGAATTCCCCCTCTTTTGAGGTTAGTTTTTTAACATGTGCAAGAAATATCCTCAAAAGAAAAAGATATGTGAAATGTGTGTTAGCCAGAGCATATATTATAACTGTGTGATAATCCAATATAATGTGAAAACATAGAATCAAAATGTATAATAATCTAAGCATAAGTATGTAATGTAATATGTATTTCATGTCATAACATTGTAAAAGGGTGTAAACATAGATGTGATCAATGTATGTAATATAAAATTTGAGTAGAATTGAGTAGCTACCTAGTGGGATGGGGCATGATGTCCATTAAGACACCTAAGTAGGAAGATTAGATGCATGAGGTCCCTCATGGCATCAAAAATTTGTGTGTGTAACAATCAAAGATAAATACCATGGCCATGATGCACATAATAAAGAATACATTCAAAACACATGAGGCATGTAAAATAGGCCAAGGGGCCACAATATAAGGGACATGGGAACATGTCACTAAATTTTAGAAAAACAAGACATACAAAGACATTTTCAAATACCCACATGCATAAGCAACAAGCAATTTGGATTAAAGCCGCATAGAAGGACATTCTTTATGTATCCATACATAACCATGAAATCACACACAAGGGACATGGGCACTTGTCTAATGCATACATATTGTGAATAGAAGTGGCATAGAGCCAAATAATAATGGCATATTCAAATGCCCTCAAATAGAAGAAGCATAAAGATAAAATTAATTCTAGAGTAAGAAAACTATAAATGAAAGCATGAATTAATATGTAATACAAATATGTGTAAGAGTGATGATGTACTTATGCTGAGTTAAAATTAGTAATAGGTAATAAAAAAATCTAAGTATGAGTAATAATGATAAATATCAAGATATAACAATGTTAAATCTGAAATATAGATTATTTAAGGATAGAACTTGGTAATGGAAAATGTGTATAAGATTCCCCCATGTGATCGAATGTGTCAAGTGAAGAACCATGAATCAGTGTATATGTCCCCAATGGGTAGATAATAACTAGTCTAAATTAATGTAGTGTATATGAATCTACAATCACTCGACAAGAATAAATGAAGCAAGTAGTATGATCAAATTGACTATACTAAGACAACTAACATATATAGTGTCTAGCATATATAATAAATGTAAACATATCAATGAATATAATCTATAAATTTTGTGTTTTATAATTAATTACTTGAATGTTTTTATGTTTTTTAAAATATTTTATTATTTTTATGTCTTTGGATATAAGCTATGTAAAATAAAATGAAAATGAACTATGTACAAGGAGTAAGAGAGAAGAAAAATGTGTATAAATAAATGTTGGAAATGTAAATGAAATAATATACAAGTAGAGTGTAATATTTATATAGGCCCAAGAATACATCCATGGGATTTGGATAGTGAAATAGTGGATTTGGTGGGAGATCATCTGATGTCAAATACTAAATCTATCCAAATTCAAATAATTCGTCATCATCATGGTTGTCATTCTAGTCTATATGTATCATTGGATCCTTATCCTTAGAATTTGTCTAGATTCTATACATTTGAATGGCATGTTGCTCAATTATGTAAGATGCCTCTCATGTGGTCCCAAGGTAAACCACATTAGACCATGAAGTATATAATGAAACCTATAGTTCTCATCTATGTCATTGGGTAAGATGTGAACCATGTGTCCCTTGTGAGTAAATTTCAAACATATATAACAAATAAAATATGGCATCCATCACCTATAATCATGTACTACCAAGTGTAACCTATATATGAGTGCCCTTACTCATAATAAATAATAATGTATTGGCCACTTTTGGGCCACATGCAATTGGTAGTGTAATATGTCACATGGAATCATGGCAATGTATATCATGTTGTAACTCCTAAATAAGGGTGGTATCACTTAGGTAATTTAATATATATGTCATGTCTATCATTTATCAAGGGTGTTAGGATATATGTAATCAATGTATGTAATAATAAATCTTAGTATAAATAAGTAGCTAGCTAGGGGGATGGGGCATGATGTCTATCAAGACACCTAATTAGGAAGGTTAGATGCATGAGGTCCCTCATGATATCAAAAATTTATGTGTGTATAATAAGCAAAGACAAATGTCATGGCCATGATGCATATAGGAAATCATACATAAAAAACATATGAGGCACACAAAATAGGCAAAGGGGCCACAATATAAGGGACATGGGCACATGTCACTAAATTTGAAAAAACAAGACATATAAGGACATGTTCAAATGTCCACATATGTAAGAAACATGTAATTTGAATTATATACACATAGAAATACATGCTCAAATGTCATCATAAATAATGAGGAAATAATGTGAATAAAATTTTCATAAAACCAAAAAATAATGGCATATTCAAATACCCTCAAAATAGAAGAAACATAGAAATACAATCAAGTCTAAACTAGGTAAACTAGAAATGAAAGTATGCATGAATATGTAATAAAAATCTATTTAAGAGATAGGATGTACATATGTTGAGTTTAAAGTAGTAATATCTGGAAAAATAAAATCTAAGTGTAACATGTTCAATATCAAGATATAACAATGCTAAATTGGTGATGTGGAGTATGAAAAGATAGAACCTGGTAATCAAAATTGTGTATAGGGTGCCCCCAAGTGGGAGAATGTGTCAAGTGAAGACCTCATGTATCAATGTATATACCCCTATTGGGTAGTTAATAGCAAATTTAGATCGGTGTAGTGGACCTAAGTCCTATAGCAATCTACAATCACTTGACAAAAAGAAGTGAAGCATGTAGTATGATCAAACTGACTATACTAAGATAGCATATGTAGTGTCTAGAAATTATAATAAATTTAAGAATATCAATACATACAGTCTATAATTTTTGTGTTTTCCAAGTAAATATTTGAATTTTTTTGTGTTTTTAAAATATTGTATTATTTTTGTACTTTTTGGAAATAAGCTATGTACAAGTAAATGAAAATAAATTATGTACAAGGAGTAAAAGAGAGGGAAAGAATGTACAAGGGAAAAAGAAAGAATACTAACTAATGAGTCTCATGGGAGACTCATTATCACTATGAACTATGAAAAATAAGGGGACTATGATAATGTGTGTTGTGTGAAAGGGAAACTGTGATCCCATAATTTGCTATACTGAGTAATCCATGTTTGTATCTATATATGTATATGTAGTGGTTTTAGGAATATGTGGCATTAACTATGGTGTCATGTGAACTATATGGGCCTTAGAAACCCATATTGTAGAAAAAGTTATAGGTGACATAGGTGTCATATGCTGATAACCTTGAGAACTAGATAAGCCTGATCTCAGTAAAAAGTCAGTGAAAGAAGGCCTTCTAGAATCTATGACATATCTCTAATGTAAGGGTATCTCTAATAATGGTCTCCATGAGATATTATGCATACATGTCAATATTATAACAAAATAACTCACTTGCATTGGTGTCTCTACTAAACTCTTTGATGTATCAATAAGAATTATGCTTTGAGACATAACTCATCACTATGTTATATTTGGTAACTAATATGGAACTGTAACTAAAGACTATGAAGTAACTACCTATGGGATAGGTAGAAGATACTCATATGGAAGACGCTCAACTTTTATCACTTAATTTACATGTATGTATTTTAGGAATCTATGTAATGTAGATGAGATGGCCTATAACTATTGTATTCATAGCCTACTCAATAACATATCAAACATGCTTGCACTAGGTAATACTAAGAACAAAGTGGATATATGTACTAGTCTAACCTATAATGGAAGCACACTATCCCCTATATATCTCTAAACATGACCACTAAAGCCACTAATAACTATGTCTATTAGTAATATATCATGTTATGAATACCCCAAATGTTGTAAAGGTGTCATATTTCACATGTTACTGCTTGACCTATTGTCAACCATAACACTTTAGATAGGATGATGATATATGTATGTTCATACAGAGAGTGAATGTAAATTTGTATCATCATCAAAAATTTCCTAGTCTGAGAAGGTGATGGGTGGTCTAGCTATAATTATAGTAGGGTACATGTTAATTATGTTGTGAAATGTATGTGCCTACTCTATAATTGTATGGTATAAAGCTAGTGGTAGATGTGCCTGATATGTGTAGTGAACAACTGATGTGATCCCTACCTGATTCACTACATGCTTTAAAAATGGATCTATGAATCTATTTAATGCCTTATCTTGATTATTTTACAATTTTGGTACCTCTATGGGTGTGCACATATCAATAATTTTAGACTCAATCAAATATTGTTTCTTATGTTTTAGGCTTATACATCTATTTGTTGTATGTCTTTGTGCCCTGTGATACTTGAAAAATGTGTTGGAATCATATTTATTTGGAAGAGGCCATGTCATAGCAACCTATTTAATGGGAGGGAGAGATATGACATTACATTCCAAAATATATTGTAAAACCTATGCTAATGAATCTGAAAGGTTGGTGAAGGCTCAATTCTTAGGATGTAATAAAACCAAGCGAAGAAATGGCTCTAAAGTTGCATTAATTATGGCCTTTTGATCAACGTTATTCTTAGTTGCCCAAACCATGTATGGAGGATTTTTTAAACTTTTAGAAATTGATACTGATCCATTGGTATATTTTAGTTTTCCTATTGATATAATTTTGACCTTTCTTTATTTTATTGTGTGTCAAAAATATGTAAATGTTGGAAACTTATTAAACAAGATAGCTTTGTGTAATGCTGGTAAAATAATATGTTTGAAGATGTCTTGAAGCTCTTTATCTACCATGGGGCTAGTCAATTTAACTAATATAGTCTTGTATCATAAGACATGTTATGTGATAGGTTCATTTGACTTTTGTTTTAACTATGAAGCTTGGGGATATGATATCTTGTCAATGATATTGATGGATAAGTATGATAAAAACATGTTTGCCAAAGGATTGAATGTTTTGATCGATTGATTTGTTAAGTCATATAACCAATTTAGGGCATAATCCTTTAAATTGTGTGAAAATAACTTTATGAAAAGCTAATCATTGGACACATGGTCCAAACATGATAGATGAAAATATCAAAGATGGTGTTTTGGGTCAGCCTTACCATCATATAATTTAAGCTTAGGTACCACTATCTGATGTGCCAAAGGTGTATGTAAGATATTATTAGAATCCAAATTAAGTGATGGCCTAATGAATCCATTATCAATATGTAAAACCTTAACTTGTAGAGTATGAACCTTGTGCATAAGGCATTATACATGTGGAGTGGAGGAACTATCCACAAGACGTGTGTTGTCACTAAAGGTTGTTAATTTATAATTGTAGGTTATGCCAGCTGAGTTAACCCCACTACAGGTGTAACATTTTTATTATCTAGGTGAGTTAAAGATTGACTATTATTTTTTTTGTATTTCTTCCTGAATAATAGTGATGAGGTCATCTTGTATATCCACATGTTTAGACACAAAATCTTGAAATTATTTCTTATCAGTCTCATCAAATCGATTATTAAATTATGCCATTATGATTTGGGAAGTAGGAAAATAAGTTGTATATTTTGAACTTTAAATAATTTTAATCTAAGAAATATTTAAAAAATCTAAAATTTTGAAACTAAAATCTGAGCAAAGACATAAAAAGGATAAAACCTTAAGAGCATATAGGGTTAAGGTTTGAGCAATGTTCGAAGTAAGTCAGGTTTTTTGAAATTTTTAAATATTTTAGGGTTTAGCTTATGTAAATATTATGTTTGATTAAAGGGTTGAGTATTATAAATTAAGGAAATAATATGCATAAAATAGCCACTAATTTTTAAAAATATTTAACTAGCTTTGACTTTCTAAAAATAGTAATAAATATGTGCAAATAAAGACATATCTAGAAAACACTTGATACAGATGATCTAAGTGTTAGATACTGAGATGGATGAAATTATGAGTGTCATCAATTAGATCCCTATGTTATAAATACTCCTAGATAGTAACAACACATTTTAATAGAGGTTCCATATGGCTATAATATCTTGATATTGGTGTTAGTGTCCTCTATATAGGTCTATCTCAAACTTCTAGGTACACCTATGTCTATCTTTCTAGGTTTTTTTCTTGCATGCAAATTTTTTGAAACTATGTATTGTGCCTATAATGATTGATTTATGAACCAAACCCTAATCCTCCGTACAAGTAAGACATGAGCTAAAAAGTGTGTTCATTAGTAGGATAGGTTGAACATCCTCAACACACCACTATGAAGAGATTTTCCTGCATACCAAGACTTTGGAGAGGGATCAAACACAATGTAGTTCTCCTTACATAAGTGTTGGTGCAAGTGCAAGTTATGCTAGTATTATAGTGTTCTTGAGTGCCTTTAGTATGACTAAGATTGGAAATTTAGAAAATATGAGCTTGGGGATGTTCTATATGTTAGTATGCAGAAGTCGGGCATAATAAGGATTAATAACATTGATTTTACCCAACTTGTTTCATGTTTGAATAGGTATTTTGCATCTGATTTCCATCTAGTGGATATAGGGATAAAATTCATGTATTTATAGTGTTTTTTTACTTGTACAAATAATAAAACATTTTTATACTAACCTTAGGAGGGTTTTACCTTTGACAATATGTTCATTCAAGAAATATGGGATACAGGACATAGGTGCCATTTTGAGGACACTAGAACCATGTGGCTATAGTGTCCTTAAAGTGGTGCTAATTTCCATCTAGTAAAACACTAGGAAAGAAGGTCTAGGATTAGGAAATGAGGGTTTGAGACTATGCTTGAGTGACTAAAGACACATGTGGCTCGCACGAAGTCTAGAAAAGTGTGATAAAAGGATCTAAGATAAGTTTATGGCTAATCTAGGAATAGGTAATCTTAAGTAGCACTCTTAACACTCAAATACCACTTTTAGGTCATTAAATTTGCAAAATATAATCACCTAAATTTTTTATTTGAGAGCTAAGAGTGGTAATTGAGATTACCTATCCCTATCTTATCCCTAGACCTATCTTAGATCCTATTATCACACTTATCAAGCCTTTATGTAGGCCATAGGTGTCCCTAATCAGATCAAATATAGTCCCATACCCTCATTTATTGATCTTAGCCCTTTGTGCCTAGTGTTTTACTAGATGGACATTAGTGCCACATTAAGTACACTATATCCATGTGATGCTAGTGTCCCCAAAATGGTGGCTATGTCATTTACCCTATATTTCCCAAATGAATATATTTTTAAAGATATAACCCTCCTAAGGTCAGCTTAAACATATTTTATTATTCACACAAGTAAAAAAAACATTATAGATACATGAATTTTATATCTCTTTCCAATAGATGGACATTAGATTCAAAATACCTATTCAAACATGAAATAAGTTGAGAAAAATCAAGGTTATTAATCCCTATTCTGTCTTACTTATACATACTACCATCTACATTAGCCCTAAGCTCATATTTTCTAGATTTCTAATCTCAAGCATAATTTAAGGCCACTATCATAATAACATCACTTGCACTTACACTAACACTTAGGTGGGGATAACTAAATTAGGCTTGATCCCTCATCAAATTATTTTTATGTAGGAAACTCTCATCACATCAAGGTGTTGAGGACACCCAACCTATCCTAATAATGAACACACTTTTCAACTCATACCCTAATTTTAAGGAGGATTAGAGTTTGCATCATAAATCAATCATTATAGACATACTATAGAATTTTATACTTCATGTGCATAAGAATAAAACCCATAAATCTAGACACTGGTACACTCAAAAGTTTTGGATAATCCTACATAGAGGACACTAGCACCAATATCAAGTCACTAGAGCCATATGGTACTACTATCTAGTTTAGTGGTTATTTCTAGATTAGTTATTATTTTTGTAAAGTCAAAGCTAGTTAAATTTGTAATAAATTAGTGGTTATTTTATGCAGATTATTTCTCTAATTTAGACTACTCATCCCTTTAATCAAACATAGTATTTACATAGGATAAATCTTAAAAGGTTAAAACATTTGGTGAGTCTGACTTACTTCAAACATTTCTCAAACCCTAACCCTAAATGATCTTAGGGTTTGTATCCTTATTTTCCTATTTCATTAGTTGATTTCAATTTTTCAAATTTTATGTATTCTATTTTAACATCTCTATTACAATTTATTTACTATTTGCCATCTAAAAAAGTTACCTCTCTTCCATTAAGAAGTGATAGGCTAGGTGGTAATCCTATAAGTCGTATTCAAATTCCTTCTATTTGAGTTTATAACATGGATAAGGGACCTATTTTAACTCCTATTGTTGATCCTTCACACCTTGATTATGAAGATGAACAGCATAATCAAGAACAAGATGATACACAAATTAGAAATTGGGACACTCTTCCTCCACTTAAGAATGATAACATAATTTTCAATGAATATGAGGTCCTATTGAGCTTTAAAGATATAATTAGGTAATATCCCCTTGATGATGCATAAATCTTACAAGTCATATTAAAAATTAAGAATAAATCAAAAAATGGTAAATCTTCAATTCCCTCAGCTAATAACATTGTTACAAATATAGTGGGGCCAACTTAGTGAGTGAAAATTATATCTATAATTCAATAACCTTCAATGATAGCTACACCTCTTATGGCTAGTTCCTCTACTTGAGATGTATAATTCTTTATACACAAGGTTCATACTCTATAAATTAAGTTGTTACATCTTGAGAAGGGGGCCATCAGGCCATCACATGCCTTGGATTCTAATATTATATTACGTACACCTTTGTCACATCACATAGCAAAAATTCCCTTGACATATAGATTTGTGGCACCTAAACTTACATTATATGATGTCAAGGGTGACCTAGAGCACCATCTTTGAGCTTTTCATGCAACATGGTTGGACTACATTTCCAATGATTGGATTCATACCAAAATATTCCATGTATTTTAAAGGATTATGCACTACATTGGTTTTATGACTTACCAAATGAATCTATCACAACATTCAATCCTTTTTCATACATGTTTTTATCACAATTATCCATCAATATCAATGATAAAATTTCATATGCCTAAGTTGCATAGTTAAAACAAAAGTCAAATGAACCTATCATTAAATATGTCTTATGATACAAGACTATATTAACTAAATTGACTAGCCCCATGGTAGACAAAGAGATTTAGGACATCTTCAAAAAGAGCCTTTTACCATCATTACATGAAGCTATCTTGTTTAAGAAGTTTCCAACATTTACATATTTTTGCCAAATAGTAAATAAAACAAAGGTCAAACTTTTATCAATGGGTAAACTAAAATATTTTAATAAATCAGAATCAACTGCTAAGAAATTAAATAAGCCTCCATACAAGGTAAGGGTCACTGAGAACATGGGTGATCAAAAGACCATAGCTAATGCAATTTTAGAGTCATCTCTTCACTTGGTTTTATCCACTCCTCAGTGTATAAGCTTCACCAACCTTCCAAAGTCACTAGCATAGGTTTTACAACAACTTTTTGAATGCAATGTCATATCTCTCCCTCCCATTAAATAGGTTGATATGACATGACCTCTTCTGAGGAAATATAATTCAAATATAATTTATGAGTATCATAGGGCACCAAGCCATACAATGAATAGATGCATAAGTGTAAAATATAAGATACAAGATTTTACTAAGGATAACATTATTGATGTGTGTACACCCATAGAGGAAATAAAAGTACATAAAATAGAGGCTAAGGCATTAAAGATATTCTCAGGTCCATTTACAAAGCATATAATGAATGAGGTAGGGAACACATCAGGTGTTCACTACACATATCAGGCACATCCACCACTAGATTCATATCATAATATTATAGAAAAATCACACCCATTATACAACATCAATGTCATGTGCCATACTATAATTCTAGCTAGACCACTCATCACCTTTTCAGTCTAGGAGATTATTTATGATGATACATATTTATATGCACTCTTTTTATAAGCATAAGTAAATCATCATCCTATCCAAAGTGCTATGGTTGATAATGGGTCAAGAATTAGCATGTGCACTATGACATTTTAACATCTTTTGGGGTATTAAAATCAAGATATATTTCCATAGACATAGTTTATAGTGGTTTTGGTGGTCATGTTCAGAGCTCTATCAGGGAGATTATGCTTCCATTATAGGTTGGACCAACACATATAACCACTTAATTCATAGTATTACCTAATACCTGCATGTTTGATATGTTATTTCATAGGCCATGGATTTAGTAGCTATGATACATCCCATCCATAGTACAAATATTCTTGAAATACATACATGTAAATTAGGTGGTCAAATTTGAGGGTCTTCCATATGAGTATCCTTTACCCATTCCATAATAAGTTACAACACAATCACTAGTTATAGTTTTATCATAGTTACCAGATATAGCAAAATTATTAGTTACATCTCAGACCATAATTCTTATTAATACATATTAGAGTTTAGTAAATCCACTAGTGCAGGCAAGGTCTACTCCTATAATATCGACATGTACACATACTCTCCCATAGAGACCATTATTAGAGAGACTCCTAAATCAACAATATGTCATAATTTCTATAGGGCCTTCCTCCACTCACATTTTTATAAGATCAATATTATTGGGTTCTTAGGGGTTCTTAGCATAAGACACCTATGTCACCTATAGATTATTCTACCATATCGGTTCCTAAGACCCATAAAGTTTAAAAGACACCATAGTTAGTGACATTTATTCCTAACACCACTACACATACAAATATAGATATAGACACAAATTACTTAGTATAAGATATTATGGGATCATAGTTGAACTTTCACATAGCACACATGATCACATTCACCTTATTTGACATAGGTTATAGTGATAGTGAGTCTTCCACGAGACTCATCGACTAGTATGTTTCTTTTTTTCTTTTATATACTTTCCCTTTCTTTTGATCCTTCTTTATAGTTCCTTTTAATTTTCTTGTACATATCTTATTTATAGAAAATAAAAATACAATATAATATTTCTAAAACATAAAGGCATTCAAATAATTACTTAGAAAACAAAAAACTTACAGATTATATGCATTGATATGTTTACATTTCTTATATTTTCTAAACACTACATATGCTAGTTATCTTAGTATAGTCAATTTTATCATACTACATGATTCACTTGTTCTTGTCGAGTGCTTATAAATTACTACAAGACTCAAGTCCACTACACTGATCCAAGCTGGTTATTATTTACCCATTAGGGGCATATACACCAATTCATGGTTATTCACTTAACACATTCTCTCACTTGGGGCATATACTCCAATTCATGGTTCTTCACTTGACACATTAAAAGATTTTATCCTTACATAATATATTATAGCTTTAACATTATTATATCTAAATATTTATCACTACTACTCATATTTAATTTTTTTGCCAACTATTACTATTTTAGACTCATCATATTTACGTCCTCACTCTTACATAGATATATGTTACATATTCATGCATGCTTTCATTTCTACCTTTCCTATTTTAGACTTTATTGTATTTCTATATTTCTTCTATTTTGAGGGAATTTGAATATGCCATTATTAGTTATATCTATGCCACTTTTATTCATAGTTGTTATGCCTTGGACATGTGCCCATGTCCCTTGTGTGTGATTTCCTCATTGTTTATGCAGACATTTGAACATGTCCTTCTATGTGGCTCTAAGCCAACTTGCTTGTTGCCTATCTATGTGGATACTTGTACATGTCCATGTATGTCTTATTTTCTTAGATTTAGTGATATGTTCCCATGTCCCTTGTATTGTATCCCCTTAGCATATTTTATGTGGCTCATGTGTTTTGTATGCATCATTGCCATGATACTTGTATTTTCTTGTTACACACAGTAGCTTTTTATGTTATGAGGGACCTCATGCATCTACCCTTCCTTCTTGGGTGCCATGATGTATATCATGCCCCATACCCCTAGGGAACTACTCAGTTTTACTAAAATTTATTATTGTAAACATTGATTACATCTATCTTTACACCATTTTGGAATGATAAAAATGACATACATCTTACATTACATACTTCTGCTTATATTATCTTACATTTTGATGTTATATATGCACATTATAATGGATTATCACATAATTATCATATATGCTCTAGATAACATAGATTTTGTAAAGAATTTTTAATTATAAGGATATTTATTGTATAGGTTCAAAAATTACCCTCAAAATAGGGGCATTCACAGGGTTTTTTCATAGTGATCAAGCTCCTATATTACACTCACAGAACTTTTTTTAGGACACAAGTTCAATTACATAAATTAGACTCAGATAAACACAAAGGGAAAATAGTGACTCAAAAATCAATACAATTAAATAGATTTTAGACCATAAAGACATTAGCACCCAAATAGGGATACTATCCATGACATGGCACTACTATCTAGGAGCCTCAATTCTAGAATAACTCATAGTGGCTTGAACAACACAACATGTATAATACAGGTTTCCATAAATCCAATTACACATTTATCAATTATACTTAGTTTTTGCTCAAATTCCTACTAGCTCAGTGATGATTCATATAATTTGCTTAGATTAGGGGCATGATGCATGGAATGAATATTCCTATATTCATTTTATATATTCAAATATAATTATTATAACTCAGCCTAGAATCAATATACTCAGATACCATATTAGGGGCATGTGTGTGGCACATCATTTCCATATGCTCAATTGCACACCAATTTATCAAATGGAATGGAAAATTTCATGTCACTTTAAAAATTGTATACACTTGACATTATATTTCAATTTGTCACTAGTTTCATACATTACTCCATCTATAGTGGTTGGCATTCATGAATGGCCCAAAGCTTCATAATGTACCTAAATGGCTTTAGAGCTAACATACACAATTAGATATACTTAGTTAGACATTTATAGTACTTTACATAATTCAGTTTCAGATGCATCTACTACACATGGATGGGAAATGATGAATTTATAGCCTAATTGAGTTGTTGATCAACCCACATGAGAGGGTTAAACACACTATCAATCCAATCCAAGTTATTCATAGGTCATGATCCACTAATTAGGGGTCACACTGATGGAGCCAAAACTAGATTGAATTATTGAGACACCCACAAATGAGGATTGAGCAAGTTAACAACTCAATCCAATCTATTCATTGATTGAACACTATATACATGTGTACACATACATTATCACCAAGTTCATGCTTTGGTTTTTGTACCCAATGAGGTGTATTCATTTCTTTCCTCTTTCCCATCTCTTTACTCAATTTTACTTAGTTACTTCTTTACTTAACATAGTATTTTGATTTTGATCTCATAAGTAAGAACTAATTTATTCATGTTTCATTTTTAGGTCAAGCATTAAATCATGCTTCACACACACAGACCCAGTTTCACATACTCAAACTTAGCTTCACAGGGTTTCACTTCCTATGTAAGTCTAGGTATACTTCTTTTTCCTTTATACTAGTCATTTCACTTTGATATATTTCTAGCATAAAGTGGGGGGAAATGCAATCATTTAAAAATGGTATTTGAGTGATAAGAGTGACACTTAAGAATAACTATCCTTATCTTATCCATAGAATTATCATAGATCCTATTATCACACTTATCCATCCTTTGTGCAGGCAATAGGCATCTCTAGTTGGCTCAAACATAGTCCTAGATCCTCATTTCTTGATCTTGGCCCCTCATACCCAATGTTATACTAGATGGACATTAGTGCCACATTAAGGACATTAGATCCACATGGTAGTAGTGTCCCTAAAATGGTGCCTATGTCCTTTACCCTAGATTTATTGAATAAAGATATTTTCAAATGTAAAACCTTCCTAAGGTCGGCCTAAACATATTTTATTATCTGCATAAGCAGAAAAACACTATAAATACATGACTTTTATCCCTCTATCCACTATATGGAGATTATATTCAAAATACCTATTCAAACATGAAATAAGTTGAGCAAAATCAAGGTTATTAATCCTTATTATGCCCTACATATGCATATTACCATCTACAATAGCCCTAGGCTTAGATTTTCTATATTTCCAATCTCAAGCACATTCAAGACACTGAAGGACATTATCACATTATCATCACTTGAACTTACACAAATACTTAGGTGGGAAGAACTAAATAGATCTTGATACCTCTTCAATGTATTGGTATGTAGGCAACTCTCTTCACATTAGGGTGTTGAAAATGTCTAGCCTATCCTAATAACAAACACAATTTTTAGCTCATACCCTACTTTTAAGGAAGATTAGGATTTGCATCATAACTCAATAATTATAGGTATAATATAGATTTTTATACTTCATTCACATAGGAATATAACCTATAATTCTAGACACAAGTACACTCAAAAGATCAAGACAATCTTGCATATGGGACACTACCAATATCAAGACACTAGAGCTACATGGAATTACTATCCAAATGTGGTATTACTATCTAAGAGGGTTTATGATACATGGATCTAGTATATGAAACTTAGAATAGTTTTCATTTTATTTTTCATCACTCAAATCATCTGTATCAAGTGTTTTCTAGATAAGTCTTTGTTTGAATGTATTTATTACTAATTTTGGAAAGTCACAACTAGTTAAATATATAAAAAATCAATGGTTATTTTATAAATATTATTTACCTAATTTAGACTACTCATCCCTTTAATTAAACATAGGATTTACATAAGATATACCCTAAAAAGTTAAAAAAATTAACCCTCTCATGTGGATGGCTCAAGAACTCAAATAGGCTATGACTCCATCATTACCCATCTATGTGTAGTAGATGAATCTAAAACTAAACTATGTAGAGTATTAGAAATGTCTAACTAAGTCTATTTAACTATGTATCTTAGATCCATGATCACTCAAGTACATCAGGTAGCTATGGGCCACTCAAGAATAAAAACCACTATAGATGGAATAAGGTATGAAACTAGTGACAAACTGGAATATGATGTCAAGTGTATACAATGTAGAGAATGACATGGAATTTTTCATTCCATATGATTAATCGATGTGTAACTAAGCATATGGAAGCAATGTGACATGCACATGTGCCCAATATAGTATCTAAGTATATTGATTCTAAACTAAATTGTAATAATTGTATCTAGATATCTAAACTAAATATGGGAATGGTCATGTTGTTTATGATGCCCCTAATCTGAGAAATTGATATGAATATGAGCTGATCTAGTATGAATCTAAGAAAAAGCTATGTATAAATGATAAACCTATAACTATATCTATATGAACCTATAATGTACCTATTGTACTATTCTAGCCAATCTAATTTGTTTAAGAATTAAGGCTACTAGATAGTAGAATCATGTCTTAGACAGTAGCGCTATGTGGTGTTAGTGTCCCTATTTAGGCACTAATGTATTTTTGGTCTAAAATCTATGTAATTGTATTTCTTTTTAAGTCATTATTTTTCCTCTATATTTATATGAGTCTTATTTTATGTAGTTGAGCTTGTGTGTTAAAAAATGTTTTATGAGTGCAATATAAGATCTTGATCTCTATGACAAATCTCTATGAATGCCCCATATTTTAAGGGTAGTTATTGAACATATGTAAGAACTATACTCAAAATAAAAATATCAAAAAAATGTGTGTTAAATAGAGCATATATGATAACTACGTGATAATCCAATATAATGTGCATACATAACATCAAAATTTAAGATAATCTGAGCATAAGTATGTAATGTAAGATGTATGTCATGTTTAGCATTCCATAAGGGTGTTAATATAGATTTAATCAATGTATGTAATAATAAATATGAGTATAATTGAGTATCTACTTTGTGGGATAGGGCATGATGCCAATCACATCACTAAATTAGGAGGGGTAGATGCATGACATCCTTTATGGCATTAAAAACTAGTGTGTGCAAAAAGCAAAGACAAGTGTCATGGCCATGATGCATATAAGAAATAATACATACAAAACACATGAGGAACATAAAATAGGCCAAGGGGACACAATACAAGGGACATGGTCACATGTCATTAAATATGAGAAAAAGAAGACATACAAGGACATATTCAAATGTCCACATACACAAGAAACAAGTAAGTTGGATTAGAGCCACATAAAAGGAAATGTTAAAATGTCCACATAATTAATCAGGAAAACACACACAAGAGACATGGGCACATGTCTAAGGCATACATATTATGAAAATAAATAATGTAGATCCAAAGAGTAATGGCATATTAAAATTCCCTCAACTAGAGGAAGCAAGATACAATCAAGTCAAAACTAGGAAAGATAGAAATGAAATCATGCATGAATGTATAATACAAATATGTGTAATATAAAGATTTTATATATGCTGAGTCTAAAGTAATAATAGCTGGAAAAAAATCTAAGTATGAGTAGCAATGATCAATATCAATATATAACAATGCTAAAATTAGATTATAGAGTATGTAAATATAGAACCTAGTGATCAAAACTTTGAATAATATGCCCCCAAGTGGGTGAATGTGTCAAGTAAATAACCATGAATAAATGTATATGCCTTCAATGGGTAGATGATATCAAGTGTAGATCAATATACTAGACTAGAGTCCTATATGTAATATGGAAGCCCTTGACAAGAATAAGTGAATCACGTAGTATGATAAAATTAACTATACTAAGATAACTAGCATATGTAGTGTTTGGAAAATATAAGAAATATAAAAATATCAATGCATACAATCTATAAATTTTGTGTTTTATGAGTAATTATTTGAATGTTTTTGTGTTTTTTAAAAATTGTATTATTTTTGAAGTTTTTATAAATAAACTATGTACAAGAAAATGAAAATGAACTATGTACAAGGAGTAAAAGAGAGGGAAATTATGTTCAAGATAAAAAAAACCATACTAACCAATGAGTCTCATGGGAGACTCAATATCATTGTGACCTATGTCAAATAATGGGTCTATGATGAAAGGGAAATTGTGATCTCATAATCTATTGTATTAAGTGATCTATATCTATATATGTATTTGCCTATTTATGGCACTAACTATGGTTTCATGTGAACTGTAAAGGTCTTGGGAACCCATTTGATATAATAAGTTGTAGGTTACATATATGTCCTATGCTAAGAACCCCAAGAAACTAATAATACTATTCTTGGCAAAAAGTGAGTGGAGGAAGGCCCTACAAAATCTGTGGCATATCTTTGACACATGGGTCTCTCTAATAATGGTCTTCATGGGAAAGTATGTGTACATGTTTATATTTTAAAATCCGACCTCACCCACACTGGTGGATCTACTAAAATATATGATGTATCAATAATAATTGTGTTATAAGCTTTAATTGATAAATGTGTTATATCTAGTAACTGTGATAGAATTATAACTAGTGACTGTGTTGTAAATACTTATGAAATAGGTAGAGGATGCTCATATGAAATACAATAAAATTTGTGTTTTATATTTTTTTAATGATGTCATGGATTTGTCTTGGTGATTGTATTAAGTGCTTTGGTAGCCTAAGTGATAATAACAAAGTGTGCAATGTGTTTGTCTTAGTATGCTTGAAGGATGCTTGGTTGATCTTCAATTTTGATAAGATAGATATGTTAAGAGATGAGTATGGAGTTTTAATCATGTGAAAGGGGTCATATAATAATTAAATAGTTATTTTATTACTTGTGTGCATAAGTATAATTCATCTGGTAGTCGATAGTTCTCATCTAGACATTTTGGGACCAATAGCAGAAAATCTGAGCAGGTAATTTGATGACATCATAATTTCCACGTATGGATGAGTCATGGGGAGTTGGTCATATGGTTTTTATCATATTATTATCTAGTTGATACTAACTAAATATTAGGTCATGCACCTAATTAGATTCAAAGATATGTGGGTGCAAAGTTGGGATCTTAGGCATTTTTGATAGTGTTTTTCTATGTTCAATTAAAGTTGAGTAAGCATGTTGATGATGTGATAATTCACACACATAGAGGTTTTAAGAGGAAATGGTTGTATGGGTTTGCTAAATATTGTATCTAGTTACTATACACTAAATCTTAGGACATGCACCTAAGTGCATAAAAATATATGCAAGTGAAAATTTGGGCTCTTAGGTAGTTTGACAATGTTTTCCCATAGCCAAATTTGAATGAGGCAATAAAGAGCCAAGTAAGTAGTTTGATAAAGGGATATCTCACATGTGTAGATGTTTTAATATATTTTGATAATATGGGTTTATTTATTTTTATTCCTAGTTTATTTTTGCTAAATTTAAGATCATGCATCGAAGCACGTTAAAAGATATACATGTACAAATTTGGCCTTCGAGAAAATTCTTAATATTATTGGATTTATAATAAATAAATTTGAGGAGGCATTTTAATGTCATTATATCTCACATATGTAAGGATTATAAGATAATATTGACACATGGTTGGATTATCCTAAGTGAGGAGATCATATGGTTCAAATGTTAGAACATGCGCTCGAGCAAAGCAAAATATATGGATGTGAAAAGTTGACCTTCCAAGAAGATTTAAATGGTTCCCATAGTCATTTTTTCACCAATTTAAAATTCAATAAAAATTGATGAAGAATGTTTCTCCAATATGTTAGGAAGGCACACAAGTATTCCAAGTTTCATGATCATGGGAGTTCTGAGCAAGATCAAATAATGAGTGTTATAAGGTAAAGGCCTAACTAATCCATAGATATCAATGGTAAAAGATGATTAAAACTTTCCATATTTCATAATATTAGGTCAATATGTTCAAGTTTTAACATTTGGAATTGGAACTCTAGTTTAACTATGACCGTTTACATTTAAATATTTGAATTTGCAAAGGAAAGACTAGTGTCTAGTATTTAGGACATATCTGTTTCTCTACATTTTTTGCTAATTACATTTAGAAGAAGAAAGAAGAAACTAAGGTTAAAGGTTTGGGGTTTGTACGTTACCCAGATTAAGTTGCGCACAGTATCCAAGCATTGTGAGAGATCCTCTTTAGCTGTAGAGGAAACACCTTCAATAGGAATAAGTCTTAAACAAAGAAAATGTTAGAAGATGATATGATGGAATGCCAAGCTACGCGCTCGGTCCGGAAGCATGAAGTTCTGTAAGGGATGACAGTCCACTATTTATGGAAAAGAGTCCAAGGTGAGGTGTCCAAGGTGAGGTGTCTAGGTGAGGTCATTAATCTAAAATAAGTAGTTTATTTTAAATTAATAAGGTGTGTAAGTGTCTAAAAATGGACCAAGGGGGGGTTGACACAATATTGGTGTCTACATTTACCCCTTTTTGTCTTGTGGTTTGTCCTGACAAACTATAAGACAAAAATAGATGTGGGTTACCCTAGGTATGAGATGAGGTATTCCCCCTCAAAGTGGGAGTCGAGAGAAGGGAACCCAAGATCGGGTGCTGATTTGATAGGTAGTGGATGGGTAGGGTGAGTGTGAAAGTGTGAACACTGCAATAGTTGAGATTGCACGTATACCACTTCACATGATAGGTAGGTCAAATTGTCATAGGTAAGGTCAAGGAGCACTAAAATTAAAGTAATTGGTCCCCAAATTTTTAGTGGTAGCTGATTGGGTTAAATGATCAAAGCTGTAGCTCTAATTGGTCAAGGAGGACTAAAATTGAAGTAACTAGTCCCCAGCTTTTTGGTCATAGCTGATTGGGTTAGATCGATCAAAGTTGTATCTTCAATGGTCATCATGTTCCAAGTATCCAGGCTAGGAAGTGCTCCTAGAAAACATGAAAATGTCACAGATATTGGGGATCAACTTGGTCACGATCTAAAAATTCATGTGAGGGGCATAATGTGGGGTGCGTAAAATTTGCTAACTATTTGTGAGGTAGCATATATGCAATAAAAACAACCAATGCAAAGTTGTCTCAAAAGTGGTCACGGTCTAAGGAGATAGTCGCGATCTCTAAGGTCATTGGTCAAGTTGGGATGAGATATAAGTGATCTCAAGTGTTGTTTGTTGTGGTTAGGGAGATGTATGTGATCTCCAATGTGCCCCATGAGAAGTCTAAGGTGGCTTCTACAGTGGCAGGGCTAGTTGTTTGGTCATGATTTTGGATTGGTTTAGATAGTTGGTCCATTAGGTAAACAAATGAACAAATGACTGAGCTAACCTCAAAAGACCCCTATCAACTGAATGTTGCCTACATAGCCCCTATTTTAAGGGCCTCAGGCCAATGTAGTTCTCCCCAAAAGGGAAGAAGAGGGTAGATTATGGATTGGTTTTGACTAGGTTAGGTCATGGTTAAAGGTTATATGGTTGGTCCATCAGGTAGAAGAATGAACAAATGGCCGAGCTAACCTCAGAAGATGCCATGTTAACTAAGTGCTGACTACATAGCCCATGGGAAGGGCCTCAGACCAATGTAGTTCTCCCCAAAAGGGAAGAAGAGTCAAAGAGGTTGATAGTTGGTTTGGTCATGTTAGTGTTTTTATCATTTCCCATATGTTTGATGGTACATGCTTGAAATGATGAGTGTATGATGATGTTACAGCCTTTTCCATATTGTGTGATGGTGTATGCTATAACATAGGTTATGTGGTTTTTCATCCTTAGCAATTTTCTATATTGGTGATGGTGTATGCTAAAAATAAAATGAGTGTATGATGATACTACAGCCTTTTCCATATTGTGTGATGGTGTATGTTGTAACATAGGTTATGTGGTTTTTCATTCCTAACAATTTTCCATATTGGTGATGGATGTATGCTAAAAATGAAATGATTTTATTTATGCTTCAGCACTTTTCCATATTGGTGATGGTATATGCTTAACATAAATCATGTTTGGTTGCTAGTTTCCATGTGTATTATTTTCCATAGAAACTAATGTGAATGGGCTATGATAATAAATCATGATGTTATGTTAGTGGTAGAAAATGTTTTGGTTGTATGTTTCGGTATGTGATGAAGGTGTATAAGAAGTGAAAGACGTGTTGCTATTTCATTGACAAGGACCATAATGATAGCATAGATAGGGTTTTTGCAAACAAAAGCCCCATTCATGCATTACATCATTTGCCCATTGGTTTGTGTTAGAAAAGTACTCTAATCACTTGACGTTAAGTGAGCTCAAAGTCCCTTGAGAATGTTGGGGTAATAGGTGTGATTATGTGATATTTGAGGATAGCGTAACCCTTTTTAGCAAGGATAACTTTGCCCCTTTTATAGGTGACCCTGAAAATGACTATAGGCAAGTCCATGACTTAATAGTTTGTTAGTCAGTTTTTTTTTTGGTAGACTAATCAATGCGGGAAGTCTACTTTGGGATGTTGTTTTGTTTTGTGGTCATGTGAAGCTGATTGATGTGGGAAGATTTTGAGAGAGTGCTGTTTATGTAGAAAAATTTGGGCATAGCCATCCTTTGAGGGAGTGGTCTATATTTTGCTTTGTATGTTTTGGATGTCTTTGCATAGCTGTCCTTCAAGGGAGAAGTCTATTAATAACAACAATTATGCAGTTGTCCTTCGAGGGAGTAGTCTACATTTATAGTTGATGACCTTTTTGTGTTTTGTTAGGCATCCCAGTTTTATGTTTTTGTTGACTGAAGTTTTAGTCATGTATTAGACTATAGAGGTTTAGGGGTTTCCCTTTTATTAGGACAAAGCATTTATTGCTTTAAAAAAAGGTTAACTAATTATTATAGGGGAAAAGGGTTGAAAGGAATAGGAATGAGGATGATGGGGGTTGCTCAAGGGATGAGCTCAAGTTAAACATCAAGTGAATGATTACTTGATTAACAATAGAATGGTCACAGATGTAAGGCATTAAGGGGCTCAGGTTCTAGCTGGCCTTCAAGAGAAGACAAATGATAAGTCCCTGATCCATACTTATGCGTTATTATATAAGGTCTGAGCCAATTAGGACAAAACTTGCCTCGCTTTATTCTTTCCATATTGGTCATGTGTTGGTTTTATTTAAGGACGAGGTCTCCAATTTTGAAATCTCGCTCTTTCAGATTTTTGTTATAAGCATGTTTGACGTGATGTTGGACGTGAAGTAGGTTAACATGTTGCTAGCATTTGGTACAACACCGAACATAGTCATTTCAATCTTGATGTAGAGTGGGCCAATAATAACCCAGGCAAAGGATGTGTTTTGCAACTGAGTTACCACTGAAATGTCCCCCACAAATTCCATCATGGACTTGTTTGATGGCATGAGATGTCTCAGTGGTGGTTAAGCATCAAAAAAGGAGGCCGTCACGACCTCGTTTGTAGAGAAGACCCCCTAGCATGGTGTATCAAGCAGTACTCTTGATAAAATCCCACCATCCATTGCTAGAGAGATGAGGAGGAATGATAGAATAAGTCAAGTAGTCAACAAGTCGTTTATACCAAACGTCATGTGGACTAGAGAGGTTAGGAGGAATTTCCCCTGGAGATGTTGGTTGAGATGTGCCCAAGATAGAAATCTTGGGTTTTGCTGGTTGAGAAGGCTTGGTGAATAGATATGTTTGAGGGGTAGAAACCTTATCTTTTCCTTTATCCTTTGGGGTTCGGGACCTGGGGGCCACACTAACAGTGTTAGTTTTGAATAAAGGGGGAGATGGTGGTAGAGGGACCATAGTCTTGCATTGGGATCCCGATTTAGGTGAAGAGGTTTGGTAGGCATGGGATGGTGTCAGTGGTTTGTCAAAAGGGTGGTCAATAGGATCCTTAATGAGAAGGGTGTCCTTTTCTAGGTGTTGACAAATGACAACATTAAGAGCACGACAATTCTCAGTATCATGCCCAGGTGTGTGATGATACCAGCAGATTTGAGTGTCATCAAACCAAGATGGTTTTGATCTGAGAGATCGGTATAGCTTAATGGGTGGGAGAACGATGCTAGACAACTGTAACAATTAGCATAATAGTGAAGCATAAGAACCCACCAATGGGTCTATGCTCTTTATTGTAGTAGGGGTTGACAACTTTTGTTTAGGAGTTATAGGAGGAGTTTTTCGCACCACTTTTTTAGTTGGTGGTGTGGCCACACGTGTAGATGACACTTTCTTGGTGAGAGGTGTCAGATTTTTTGGTGGAAGTATGTTTTTGATGAGTAGAGAGAGTAATGGAGGTAGTTTGTTTTGGTGAGGTGTTGGAATAGGGAGCACTCCTGTTATAGTGGAAGGATGTGGACCCAAGATAGAGGGTAATAGTGAAGGTGGAGGAGGAATTCTCTAACATGGTTTAGCAGCCTTCTTTAGTTTAGTGTGAAGACTACTATTGTGTGGGGTAAGGTTCAAATCTACCTTCACTTGTGTGTGAGTGAGGTTTGATATAGGGCAAACACCAAGAGATGTAATCTTTTTTAGCATGGTGGACACCTATGAGGGTTTAGGTTTAGATATGGAAGGCTGAGCTTCTGATGATTTAGAAGTGGAAGCCCGCTCCTCATCAGAGACTTTGGGGTGAATTGTCATAGAAGGATTGGTAGTATAAGGTGAAGCAAGATATGTAAGATAAGGAGCCTTAAGTCACTCCCATAATGGCTCATGTTTTAGGTTCCTAGAATGGAGAAATCCTAGGTTTTATGCTAATCGAGAGAAGGGTTTAGATGACGTGACGTGAGGTCTTACAGTCAATATTTTGGAGGATTTGGGTGGTTGCAAGAGTGGAAACATATTGGATGCAGTGATCTCAGGCCAAAGGTGAGAGAGAACCATCACCGGATCTTCCTTAGCCGAAGTGGGTGAGGTGGCAAGTTCTTCTGTTGGCAGAGAAGGGATTGGAGAGTTTGGCTCTTCGAGAGGATAGAACACAAGGATGATCATGCCTTCCACATGTGGTCTAAGAGTGGGGAAAGTATGATCCCCCATTGGTGATAAGAAGGATGAGGGCGAGGCCACTGGCGTTGGTGCCATCAAAGCATCCTCCAATATGGGAGAGGTGAAAGTAGACTCTCTTACGTGTGAAAGGGGAGTTGATGGTGGACTACCCTCCATCGATGGAGGATAAATAGGAGAGGAAGGCTCCTCTAAAGGGTGAAGAAGAGGGACAATGTCCCCTTCTACATGAGAGCATGGGCTATGAATGGTAACTTCTTCCAATGGTACAAGAAGAGGGAAGGTTAGGGTAAGAGGAATAGGTAATATGGGTTCCTCACGAGGTAGAAGTATGTGTGGAGGAGGTGTTTGATGTCATGGGGGTGACATGGGTAGAATAGGCTCTTCTACCCATGGTGGATAAATGGGTTGACTAAACTCTTCAAATTGTGGGAGAGGTTGGTTAGGAATGAAAGGAGAAACCATGTCAAACGTACATATATTGCACTCTTGGGGGTCATTGATCATGGTCTAAACATTGTTCTGACTTGGGGGATGGTTAGGAAATGGTTGCCTAAAGACATCCATGTTTTGGTTAGCCGGTGCATTAGGGTTATCCAAAACAAGGTCCCCTTTGTCTAACATGTCTTGAACAATGTTTTTGAAGGTTTTACAAGTGTCTGTGTCATGACCGTTGACACGGTGATAGTTACAAAAGTCATTTTCCCTATACCATGTAGGGATGGCTTGTGAGGTGTTAAATTGGACTAGTCAAATTTGAGGGAGATTGAGGACTCCCTGCTTCACTAATTTATCCAATATGGAAGCGTATGATTCTCCTATTGGAGTGTATTGACACTGTACATACCATTGTTGGAATTGTCTTGTAATGTTTTGTGATGTGGAAGGTTCAGTTTGGTTAGTTGCAGTCGAAGATGATGACCTAAGGACCACAATGTTTGCTGATCCCTTAGACTTGGAGTGGGAAGAAGAAGGTTGGGAAGAAGAAGGGTCATTGGATTTTGTGTTGGTATTTTTACTACGCAATTTGACTCTATCCTCTTCGACTACACAAAGTTCAAGCTTTCAAGCCATAGTGAAAGCTTCATCGAATGTTCAAAAAGTTTTAACCCGCAAAGTGGATGAGATGTGCTTGGTACATGCTCTTGAAAAGAGCTCAATGAGCTCAGGTTGAGGTAGTGAAAAGGAGAGTTGGTTATTCAAACCTCTCTAATGGGTGACAAAGTCAGCTATTGATTCATCGTCAAATTGTCCAATAGAATATAGGTCTGTGATGGAGACCTTCTTGGTGATGTTAATTGAGAAGTGATCAAGAAATAGCTAGGAGAGTTGAGTGAAGGAAAAGAGAGAATGACTGGTAATGGAGCTATACCAGTCAAGGGTGGTGCTAGAAAGTGACATGGGGAATGTGCAAAGTAATAATGCATCATCATGCACTATGATGTAACAAGCATGTCTAAACGTTCACAGATGTTGTTATGGGTCCTCTTTACTCTGAAAGCAAGTAAATTTTGGGAGTTCCCACTGGTTAGGGTATGGTCAAATGGGGACTAAAGGGTGAATGGGTTTGTTGCAGATTTATTTGTATGAAAGAACACTCTTTGAACCTGAAATAGATGTCTCAAGGTTGGACATCTTATCCATTAGCATCTTAATTAGATCAGCTGATGGATTGGTAGGAGGGGCACCCCCTAGGTTATAGGGTACCTAGAAGGCATTGGAAGGGGCATATGATGTACTTGGTTACATTTGTGTAGGTACAACATATTGGTAGTTCATCATAGGGACTGATATTGAGGTCAAGGGGGCTTGTGCAGTGAAGTTGGAGGGCACAACTTGACTAGATGTTACCAAGGGTGGTTGAATGGAAGTGAGACTAATTAAAGGATGAGTAGCCACTCTCGTGTTTATAGGCATAAGATTGGGTGGGATAGAGACAATCAAGTTCTGGGAAGGTGTCGAACTTGGTTGAATTGTTTGTGGTTGAGGGGGTATGAAAACCCCAATGGAGGTAGGTCCAAAAATAGAAGGGGAGGCCAAATCTTGAACATTGGCCATGGTTGGGTTACTAGTCAGGGTAGTAGCCTAAGTCACCATAGGTTGGGTAGCGGATGCTATTGATATCATTGCCGCTTCAACCAAGGAAGTTGGCATCCCATAAATAGGGTTACTTGAAGGGTCTCGTGTTTGGCTTCTAGTGAGATAATGTTGGAGACCCTTGACATTGTGGTCAAGGAATCTCTCAAATTCTTGATCCCCTTTGGGAACAATAGGAGGTTGATTATGAGTAGGTTGGATAGGAGTTCACTCAGTGTCTAAAGTATACTCCATTAGATGACTTGATATGAAAGGCAAAGGTGGGAGTGGTTGTTGACTTGCATGGTCAACAAGAGATTTGGCTTGACTACATGTCAAAACCATCCAAGGTGAAAGGGATTCAAGTTCCAAAAATTGTGTTTCAATTTTAGAAAACTATAATTTGTGTTTAACAGCAAGAAAGTCAAGTTTTAAGCTTGCTGTTTAGAATGAAAATTAGTTGACAGTGACCGATGTCAGTTGTTTTAACTGATATCAGTTATTAAATGTTGCCGAGGCCAGTCAAATAACTAATGTTGGTGAAGTTATGTTGCCGATGTCGGTGTAAAAATTGATGTCAGTTTCTGTGTAATTCTAGAAACACAGAAAATTGAGAGTTTTTGGAAAAAGGAGAAATTTTGAGTTATTTTTGGACCTCAAAATGATGCATCCTCACCAACTCAAATAATCAGATAAAAATAACAGAATAGATGAATAGGAAAGCAACCTCTAAAATGTTAAATTCCTAGGAATAAATTTTAGATTCATGGTGGCTTATGCCTTAGAAGAATGTGTTTGGGAATTGGGCTTGCAGAACAGGTCCTAAAGAGGAAATCTATGGCTAGTTTCAGGTTATGTTTTGGTGCTCAAAGATTTGTGTTAGGTTTAGTACGTGGCCTGGTGCTGGGGCTTGCTCCCTTCACTTCATGAACCCAGAGCCAAGCTGGGTCGCTTAGCCAAAATATACTTTGCCTATAGTTTATACTCTGCTAGAGAACAGAGTGGGTCTTCCTCTTGGTGGCGAAATCCAAGTAGTATCGCCAGGTAAGGTAAGGTATCCGCTAGGTGATGAAATCCTAGACAGGCCTTGTCTCAAGTATGTTATATGTTTGCTTTGATTGTGATTGTGGTCTGGTTATGTAACATTTGTGCACTACGATTTATTCATAATTCTTTTAATTACTAAGTGAGCTAAATATGCATTCAAGCAGGAACGAAATGCAATAATTTTTAACCCAAATTGAAATATGTTGTTCAAATGTAAACAATATGAGAAAAGGTTAAGAATATGAATTTTTCACTATTCTAAGATGCAGGCAAGAAGTGACAAGAAGAAAAAGAAGGATATTCTTTTTAACTTCTGCTAATGGTTTCTTTTCGAAATAAAGAGATAGAAGAAGGATGCAAGAAGAGAATATTTTCCTAATGCATCTATATGAAAGTTTGTTTTTTAGAAGAATAAACCCAAGGAAAACTCTAGGGGTCCCACTGGGCATGCCAAAATGTTTTTCTATGTTTTTTTCTAATTACATTCAGAAGAAGAAAGAAGAAACTAAGGTTAAAGGTTTGGGGTTTGTACATTGTCCGGATTAAGTTGCACACTGTATCCAAGCATTGTGAGAGCTCCTCTTTGGCTATGGAGGAAACACCTGCAATAAGAATAAGTCTTAAATAAAGAAAATGTTAGAAGATGATATGGTGGATTGCCAAGCTACGAGCTCGGTCTTGGAAGTGTGAAGCTCTGTAAGGGATGACAGTCCACTATTTATGGAAAAGAGTGTCGTATAAAAAGAGATGATAAATGACAAAGAAAGACAGAAATAGATAATGCGTACCTATTTTCTATAGTCAGTCTATCACAGTCATCGATGTTGGTAGTCCTACCAAGGTCGGTTGGTTAATGATGCTGACGTCGGTTTTGTTATCAATGTCGGTAGGGGCAGTGGGCCTTGGACGGGTCTCAGGATATTTCTAGAATGGTCAGAGGAGTTTCTTGGAATTAGGAGGTTTATGCAAGGTTGCAGGCAGGTGACTATGGTCTGAAGAAGGGTTGAGGTAGAGGGTAGGTGTGTAAAGGAGGTGAGAATGAGAGGAAGGCCTTTCAGCCTCTCCACGGAAGAAGTCAGGTCTCTTAATAGTGTTTTTAGAAATAGTAAATAGAAACTAATTACCAATTTGTTCTTAAATACTAAAATGAGAAGAAGAGTACTTAGCTCTATTAGTTGAAGAACCAGAGGTGTTAGGATGCTTGTTCCCATTGTGGCTGATGTTGAGGTCCTCGTACAGTGCTTCAATCCAATCTCTGGAATGACTTGTGTAAAACTTCGGTAGCCGGAGGATGATAGTTGAGTTTTGATGCTTCAGGTCAGAGTGTGCATGTCGATGTCCAAAGAGTCAGGGGGCCAACTCAAGGTTAGAGTCTAGCTTATGTAACTGATGTCAGCAATCCCACTGGCATTGGCTAATAGTTGACCGACATCGGCGGATAGAGAATGGGTAAAAGGGCTATTTTTAGCCCTTTGCCCATTTCTCCATTTGCCAAGTGCATTTACTATTGGAGAATGGTCAAAAGATGGGTTTATTAGGCATGAGAGTTAGTTAGGAGGTTAGGATGGAGTGAGAATAGGTCATGCTTTAGATGACCTAGTCTCATGGTGACTCATAGGGTAAGAAATGGTCTTAGGGTGAGGTGTCCAAGGTGAGGTGTCTAGGTGAGGTCATTAATCTAAAATAAGTAGTTTATTTTAAATTAATAAGTGTGTAAGTGTTTAGAAATGGACCAAGGGGGGTTGACACAATATTGGTGTCTACAATATCTTTATATATAGATAGTATTTTCTCATGGTTTAAAAATAAAACTTGTACAGGAATCTAAGGCTCACTTATAAATATAAATTTGAATATGTAAAAAAGTTTACAGTCAAAGTTATGGAGGTTCAAAGTTGACTACGTTTTTGTGCATGTTCTACAAGTGACTAATAAAGGTTGTTTGAGCTTGTTTTGATATTGGTTTGATATATCTTGTTAATTTATATATTGGGGATTATTTTAGATTCTATAAATATGATTTATGTGCATTTTTTAGTTGTGATCAATCTATCTTGAGTATGAAAAATGCTTAATAAGTTGACTATGTGTTTGTTCATGATGTTACTGTGTACAAGGTTAGTTTTTGAGTTATTTGAGCATATACGTAAGTGAGAAGTGAATACTATGATCATTTGAGAATGAATAAGGTGTCATTTGGAATGGGTACATGTATTTTTAAGTGGTATTGTGTTATTTTTCTATTTGATGAAGTGTTAAATGGGTGAATGGGTTTTCATGAGACTTATAAGAACTACAAGCGACTATTTGATAGGTGTAGCTTCTTAAGGGTGACTCATGGGTGATATGGCTAACCAATGTGGATGGTATTGAGTTTTGTATTCATATTATAGATTCCTTAAGAGTTAAGTCATGCCTAATGGCCAATAAATATGTTGATAATCTTGATAGCTCTATAAATGGTGAGACCAAAAGTGTTGGTTTTGAGATAAATGAGAGATAGGAGAGAGGCTTGTGTGTGAGAGTGGTGAAGTGAAGGAAAGGGTGGGTTCCCTATATATGAATTAAAGATAAGAACATATTGATAACTATTATCATGACCTATAGGTCATAATTTTGTTAACATAATATTGCTCTTGTTGTTTAATTATGATCAAAGGTGAATAGTGATAATCAGAGGTCCATCATTAGGTATTGAAGATATCAGTTCAAATGTGGATGTGTGCATAGGTTTTTTTGTGGTATATTAGAATATAATGATTTTTTTATCATATTTACAAGGTGAGATTTTCTAAATTTCTAGTTGTTATTGTAGCTCAGCTAGATAAGCATGATAGCACTTTATGGGATTGTAGTCTCACTAAATAAGGGATTATAGTTCCCTGATTATTTGTAACTGGTCACTGGTTATTTTTATTATAAGACAATAATCCAATTTTAAGTTATAGTGGGTTTTCTCCCCCAAGAGAGTTTCTCACATATGTCATGTGTTATGTGATTGATCTTATATTGTCTCTTTTGCTCATTGCTATGAATGATGTGTATGTTTCATGAATGCTTATGGTAATTGATTAAGAACTTGAAAGGATTGAAATTGAATTTGTATTTTCTAGGCTCACTAATTTCCCCCCCCCCCCACCCTTAATGATTGTACCCCTAATAATTGGTATTAGAGTGGGTCCTTTGGTAAAGGCTTGACATCTTAAAGGTGATCCAAGGTATAGTATGGGTAGTCATCAAGGAGGTTTCTCTACTAAGCAATCACCAATGTTCAATGGATTCAATTATGATTTTTGGAGTGCAAAGATGAAGACATACATTATGTCTCTAGGGTTTGATGTATGGAAATCTATTGTGGATGGTTATGTTGCTCCTAATACTCCTCCATCTAGTGTTATATATAAGAAGCTATTTGAGAATAATTCTAAAGCAATGAATGCCATCACTTGTGGTCTTATAGAGACTAAGTTCACCAAGATAATCCATTTTAAATATAATAAAGAGATATGGGACAAAATTTAGATCATTTATGAAGGAGATTCAAAGGTAAATCTTGTGAAATTGTAGACTCACATAAGGCAATTTGAAAGTCTCAAGATGAAAGAAGAAGATCTTATGTCATCCTTTCTATAGAGAGTTGATGATACTATAAGCATCATCATAGGTCTTGGAGAGAACCTTTAAGAGGCTATTGTAGTTTAAAAAGTATTAAGGTCTCTATCTCTCAAGTTTGATCTAAACGTATCTAATATAGAAAAAAGTCATGATCTTACTTAGTTTAATATGGATCAATTGCATATCACCTTTACTGCCTATGAGATGAGAGTAAATGATGATATGCAACCAAATAAAGAAGAAACATTCAAAATAGAGATGAATCCTAAGAAGAAGTTCTAAGGTAAGAAACTCAAAGAGGAAGACATATCTAACATTGATGAAGATGAACTAATTAATTTTATTACTAAGAAATTAAACACAAGCTCAGGGAAGTATAAGGGTAAAATAGCCTTCAAATGTTTCAACTATGGAGAGATAGGACATTTTGCTCATACATGCCCTCATAAGCATGAGAAAAATGATGATGAAGAACATGGTGAAGGCCAAGATGAAGATAATAAGACATATAGGAATAGAGAATTTAGAGAGTATAACAATAAGAAGAAGTCCTTCAAGAACAAGAAGAGTCTCTACACCAAAGAAGATTACAACTCTTCAGATGAGAGTCAAACTAGTGACTCAGAATATGATCATAAATATGATGGTTCTATTGAATATTAATCTCTATTCATGGCTAAGGAATGAATTTACTCACATTAAAAGGAGTCTACTTAGATTGATTCAAATTTTGATGAAGATGAGGCGGACTATGATATTACATTGACAAATGTTCTAGAAGAATTGAAGATTGAGAAGAAGATTAATAAGAAGATGAAGTCTCAAATCAAAGACTATGAGGAAAAATTTAGTGTGTATGTAGAAAGATTGAATAAAGATACCAAGGAACATGAAGATATGGTCAAGCATCTCAGTTGTTAATTAGAAATCCTATCTACAGGCCTAAAAGATAAAGAATATGAATGTTCAAGGTATGTTTCTAAAAATGAATCTTTAAAATCTGAGTTAGAGAAGACATCTAGTAAGGTGAAGTCATTTATGATATTTGAAAAGATCTCATGTGATCTAGATTGTATTCTGAGTGGTCAAAAGCATGCTAGTGATAGAACTAGTCTTGGATATGAATAAGACCAAAATAATGTAACCCAAGACAATATGAAGACTAATGTGAACTATGACAATCATACTTTGAAGACAAATCATCAGACAAGGAATGAAAGTGTTGGTAGAATAAAGATAAATCATATCAAACAACTAAATTCCATGAGGTATGCAAGATTTAATGGTTACTATTACACATGTAATCAATTTGGTCATAGGTATAGAGAATGAAATAGACCTATTAGAAATGAGTTTTTATAGAACTATGATGGGGGTAATCAGTCAAAAGGTGTGAATAAAGTTAAGCATTTCAACTATCTTGATGTGGAACACTTTGAAAACCATTATGCACATAAGATTAAACAAGGTGAGTCATCTTCAAAAGGAGGAGGTTGTTTCACTTGTCATGATAAAGAGCATATTAAAAGTTTCTATATAAACACAATAAGACAAACTATGTTTCCATCAAGAAGAATGGTTTGCTACAATTGTGAACAGAGGGGTCACATTTCTAGGTTCTACAAGCAAAGGTATACAAGTTAGAATAGGTTTAATCAGGATCCTAGAGTGCAAAGAAGAAGCCAAGTTAACACATGAAAACTAAAGGTGACAAGTGTGAGTCATGATGAGTCTACAGGACTAAGTAATTTATTTTCTATGGTGGAGAATACTTCAAAAGATAAAGACTACCAAGGGCTCTCATTGTCTGCTCATGTTGTGGATAAAGAGATCAAGCTCAAGGAGAAGACCAAGGTACTAGTTGAGGATAGTTCTGAGCTAATTATGGATCTAATTGAACACCCTATTATTGTTGAGCATGTACCATGCAAATAACATCAATTGTATGTGCCTAGTGATGAGGTTCCTAACTGAAAGGTGGTTTCATCAAATAAAAAGGTATGTCATGAATCTTTGTTGTCTCCATCTAATGTCAATCCAATTATAGAATAAAAGGAGAATGTTTTACTCTTAAGCCTAAGAATAAAAATAAGAACTACAAGTATTATATGACCAAGGAAGAGAAGGAATATGAAGAGTTGTGGGCAACTCTGAGTTTTACATTATTCTAGGACATTGTGAAATAGGGTGCCTCTACCTATGCTTCTTATGCAACATATTTTATTATGGAGAAGAAAATTTATGTGTTCAAGATGATATTTACAATTAGATAAGGTCTTTTGTTAAGGGGGAGAAACAAGATCATGAGTTTATTTCATAGATTTGTGAAGAAGCTATAATACAGGGTTAAAATGATTGTTTTCAAGTGACCTAATGAGATGGATGTAATGTCAAGAAGAGTTTGGTGTTGGGAAAGGTTTATGCACTTATTTATGATGTGATCTAGGTGTTTTTGTGGTCTAAAGGTATGTTTGTGCCAATTGAAGATATTTTTGTGTGCTCTCGGGTTTCTTATTTTGTGCTCAAGGACAAGTAGGTCTAAAATGGGTTATAGGAAGTTAGTGTTCCAAAAATTATGAAGGCTTAATTTTTGGTCCAAAAGTGTGTGATGGTTGTCTCCAAGTGTGAAATAAGTTTTAGATTTAGATGTTGGACATAAAAATGGTTATTGACCTTATCTATTTTGAGTTTCTAGGGTTTTGGATTTTGCTAGAGAAGTGGTATGCCTTATGAGTTGAAGTCTGAGGCTTCTTAATAGGCTAAATGGGCCAAATGTGTCAAATCATGCTTCACAGAGATAAAAAGGAATTATGTTGTAGAGGATGAGTTAGGTGATGTACATTGGTATGATTAAGGGGGTATATAAGAGTGATCCAGATATGAAGTTTTAGGTTTTGATTATGTGTCTACTAAAATTTGTTGGCTCTGCAAGTTCCAAGTAGGGCTATAAGGAGTCTAGATAGGCCTAGTCTTGAAAATGTGACTTTTGTTTAGTTTTTCCAAAATAAAAAGGTATGTTTGTTTCAAGGAGAGTTCTCAAGCTAGTTGAGAGCATGTTTCCTATTTGTGAGTGGCATAAAGTTCTGTTGGTGGTTCTTGTGGTAGCTTGAGAGAGAAGGCTAGTGAGCCTGTGTGGTGATTATTCATGGTGTATGAAGATGCTCAAGATATGAAATGGCTCAAATATCTTATGGGGAGTCCCTCTTAGATGTTTCTTAGTGATTTCCATTAGATTTTAGTACTTTTGTGTTTTTTTCATCATTAGTTGCAATACTTAGTTGAAGAGTATATTGGCATGGAGAAAGAGGAAAATATCAAGGCAAGAAAAGGTAGGATCAAGGTAAGGGGGATTTTGTATCATCTTTCTAAGATGGTCCTCTCATGTTTTTTGTATTTTTATATCCTCAAGATTATATTGTGCCCACTTTGTCATTGTGTCAAAAAGGGAGAAAGTTGTTGTTGTGAAGAGTGCTTGAAGAGAGAGAAATGAAATGAGTTGCATATTACTATATGATGGTTGTTGACATCAATGACAAAGGGGGAGATTGTTAGAGAGTTGTCAATAATTTCATAGAGGTGTCCTAGTGAGTGGATGAAGTTCTTTGGTATCTTAAGTGATATTGACAAAGTGTGTAAAGTGTTTGTCCTAGTATGCTTGAAGGATGATTGGTTGATCTTCAATTTTGACATGGATAGAGATGGTTAGGGATGAGTATGGAGTTTTGAGCATATGAAATTTGTCTTATAAAAATTTAATAATAATTTGATTACTTGTGTGCATAATTAGAATTCATCTGGTTGTCCATAGTTCTCAGCTAGACATTTTGAGACCAATAGCAAAAAAATTGAGTAGGCAGTTTGATGACATCATAATTGCCACATATGGATGAGTCAAGGGGATTTGGTCATATGGTTATGATCACATTAGTCCTTATTTAATATAAAATAAATCCCAAGTCATTCACATAAGTGAAGTTAAATATATGTGGGTGCAGAGTTGGGTTCTTAGACATTTTTGACAGTGCTTTTCTATGTTTAATTAAATCCAAATAAGCATGTTGATGATGTAAAAATTGGCACACATGGAGGTTTAAAGAGGAAATGGTCACATGGGTTTGTTTAGTATTTTTCATATTTATTATTCAATAAATATTATGGCATGTACCTAAATTCATCAAAAGATATGCAAGTACAAATTTGGGCTCCTAGACAATTTGACACTATTTTTCAATACTTAGCCAAATTTTCATGAGGCAACAAAGAGTTGAGTAAGAATTTTCATAATAACACACCTTGAACATGTGTATGTTTCAAAATAATTTGATAATATGGGTTTGTTCATTTTTTTTCCTACTTTATTTTTGATAAATTTTAGATCATGTGTTGAAGTGCATCAAAAGATATGCATGTGTAAAGTTGGCTTTCTAGGTAATTCTTGACATTGTTGGCTCTGTGATAGATAAATATGAAGAGGCATTTTAATTTCTTTATACCTCACAAATGTAAGGGTTATAGGATTATATTTACATATGGTTTTATTCTCCTATGTGATGAGATCATATGCTCCAAATTTTAGAACATTTGCTTAAGCAAAGCAAACGATATGGAGGTATAAAGTTGGCCTTCCACGAAGATTTCAATGGTTCCCATAGTCATTTTTGCATAAGTTAAAGTTTGAAAAAAATTGATGGAGTGCATTGATCCAAGATGTCAATAATTCATGTGAGAATTCCAATTTTCATGATCATGGGAGTTCTAAGCAAGATCTAATGGTAAGCACTATAAGGTAAAGACTTGACTAATTCATAGAGATCGATGATGTGTGATGAGTCAAAGTTGACAAATTACATGAGATGAGGTCAACATGTTCAACGTTTAACATTTGTCATTGGTGTTATATGATTTAAAGTTAGGAAAACATTTATTGTGTGATATTGATCTAAAGTTGAGAGGATATGAGATGCAATCATAGTGTTCAAAGTTTAACTATGACCGTTCGCATTTAAATATTTGAATTTGCAAAGGAAAGAATAGTGTTTGGTATTTAGGCCATATATTTTGATATAGATAGTATTTTCTCATGGTGTAAAAATAAATTTTTTAGAGGACTCCAAGTTTTTCCTTGAAATATAAATATAAAGATCTACAAATGTGTAAGTCAAAGTTATGAAGGTTTAAATTTGACTATGTTTTTATGTATGTTCTGCAAGTGACTCAAGAAGGTTGTTTGAGCTCATTTTAATATTAGTTCAATATATAATGTTGATTAATCTATTGGGTATTGTTTTAGAATCCATAAGGATGATCTGTATGCATTTTGGAGGTGTGATAAATCTATCTTGAGTATGAAAAATGCTTAATAATTTGACTATGTGTTTGTTCATGATGTTCCTATGTATAAGTTCAGTGTTTGAGTTGTTTGAGCATAAGTAGAGATGAGAAGTGATGATTTTGATCATTTCAAAATTAATAATGGGTCATGTGGAATGGGTCTATGAATTTTTAAGTGTTTATGTGTTTTGTTTTCTATTTGATGATGTGTGATGGGTCATGATACCTATAAGAGCTATAAGGGTCTATTTGATAGGTGTAGTTGCTTAAGGGTGACCCATGGGTGTTATGGCCAACCTATCTGGATGGTATTAAGTTGTGTCTTCATATGATAGATGACTTAATAGTTAAGGCATTCCTAATGGCTCACCAAGATGTTTATAATCATGATAGTTCTATAAATGGTGAAACCAAATGTGTTAGTTTTGAGATGAGTGAGAGATAGGAGAGAGTGTGAGAGTGGTGAAGTGAAGGAAAGGGTGGGTGACCTATGGATGAATTGAAGAGTATAAAATACTAATAAATATTTATAATACCTATAGGTCATAATTATATTTTCAAAATAGTGCTCTTATTATTTGAGTATGAGTGATAATCAGAGGTCCATCATCAGGGGTTGAAGACATCAATTGAAAGGTGGATGTATGCATAAGTTTTGTTATGGTAGCTTAACATGTAAGGGAGTTAAATCCTCCTTGTAAGGTGAAACTTTATAAATGTCTAATTTTTATTACATATCAACTATATAGTTATGGTAGTACCTTGTGGGATTGTAGCCTCACTAAATAAGGGATTGTAGTTCTTTGATCAGTTGTAGCTGGTCTAAATTTGTTCTTTTTATTATAAGACAATAGTCTAATTCTAGGTTCTATTTTGTTTTATCCCCTAAGATGGTTTACCACATATGTCATGTATTATGTGATGGATCTTACATTGTCTCTCTTTCTCATTGCTATGAATGATGTGTATGCTTCATGAATTCTTATGGTAATTGATTAAGAACTTGAAATAATTGAAACTAAAGTTAGATTTAATAGGATCACGTATTCACCCCCCTCAATAATGGTACCTCTAACACTTTGACCACTTGATTTGCATCTATTTATTGTGGATGGTATGGCCCATATCTTATGTATCCATGGCCTACCTAATAACATATCAAACATACCTGCATTAGGTACTACTAGGAACTAAATAGCTATATGTGTTGGTCCAAAATATAATGAAAGCATAATCTCCTTGATGGAGTTATGAAAATAACCACTAAAACCAATAATAAATATGTATTTGGGGAATATATCATGTCCTAAATACCCCAAATTCTATAAAAGTGTCATAGTGGAGAAGCTAATGCTTGACCTATTGTCAACCATAACACTTTGGATAGGATAACGATCTATGTATGATCATGTAAAGAGTGCATGTAAATTTGTATCATCATTAAAAATATCCTAATATGATAAGGTGATGAATGGTATATTTGGAATTAGAGTATGGTACATCTCATTGATGTTATGCAATGGGTGTGCCTCCTTTGTAATAGTATGATATGAAGTTGGTGGTGGATGTGCCTGATATTTGTAGTGAACACCTGATGTGATCCCTACCTCACTAATTATGTGATTTGGAAATGGATTTTAGAATATATTTAATGTCTTATCTTCCATTTTTTTTACTTTTGGTACCTTTTCGAGTGTTTCCACATCAATAATGTTATCCTTAATCAAATCTTGTATCTTATGTTTTAATCTTGTACATCTATTTTTTATATGGCATGGTGCCCTATGATAGTTGTAGAATGTGTTGGAATCATATTTATTTGGAAAAGGTTGTGTCGTATCAACCTATATAATGAGAGGGAGAGATATGACATTACATTCCAAAAGCTATTGTAAAACCTGTGCTATGACTTTGGAAGGTTGGTGAAGATTCAACACTGATGAGGGGATAAAACCAAGTGAGGATATGGTTATGAAGCTACATTAAATATGGCCTTTTTATTACCCTTATTCTCAATGGCCCTTACCTCATATGGAGGATAATTTTAACTCTTAGCAGTCGATTTTGATCCATTAGTATATTTTAGTTTGCCCATTTATATAAGTTTGACCTCTGCTTCTTTTACTGTGTGGCATAAATCTATAAATGTTAAAAACTTCGTAGACAAGATAGCTTTGCATAATGTTGGTAAAAGACTCTATGAGAAGATGTCTTAAATCTTTGTCTTCCATGGGGCTAGTCAATTCAGCTAATATAGTCTTATATTGTAAGATGTATTTTGAGAGTGGTTTATTTGACTTTTGTTTTAGCTATTCAACTTGGACATATGAGATATTTTTATTTATATTTATGGAGAAGTGTTCTAAAAACATGCCTACCAAAGGATTTAATGTTGTGATAGATATTGATTTATTAAGTCATAAAATCATTGTAGGTCATTATCCTTTAAACTACGTGGAAAAAACTTCATGATAAGCCAATTGTTGGATTTATAGTCCCAACATAATACATAAAAAGCTTAGATATGGTGCTCTAGGTCACACTTGACATCATATAATGTAAGCTTAGGTGCCATGAATTTGGATGTCAAGGGAGTTGTTACTATGTGATGTGCTAAAGGTTTATGTAAAAGAATATTAGAATCCAGGGCATGTGATGATCTAGTGGCTTCCTTCTCAAGATGTAACACCTTAGCTTAAAGAGTGTGAACCTCATGCATAAGGTATTGTACATCTAGAGTGGAGGAAAACACTTTATGCAAATCAATAGATCAAGCTTAATGTAGTTATCCCCACCTAGTTTCTTATGCAAGTGCAAGTGATGATAGTATGATAGTGGTATTCGAGTGTTGAGAGTACTACTTGAGACTAACTCTTTTGATTTTATCCCTAGACTTATTATAGATCCTATTATCACACTTTTCTAGCCTTTGTGTGGGCTATAGGCATCCCTTGTCAGTTAAAATCTAGTCCCAAACTCTCATTTCCTGATCCTAGCCATTTGTGCCTAGTGTTCTTTTGGCTAGACATTAGTGCCACATTAAAGATATTAGAGTAATGTGGTGCTAGTTTCCCCAAAATGGCACCTATGTCCTCTATCCTAACTTTCTTGAATGAATATAATTTCAAAGGTAAAAACCTCCTAAGGTTGGCCTAAACATATTTCATTATCTACACAAGTAAAAAAACACTATAAATTCATGAATTTTAGCCTTATATCCATTAGATGGAAATTAGATGCAAAATAACTATTCAAACATGAAGAAAGTTGAGTAAAATCTAGGTTATCAATCCTTATTCTACCCTACTTCTGCATAATACTATCTGAAATATCCCTAAGCTCATATTTTCTAAATTTCTAATCTCAAGCATAGTCAAGGCACTCAAGTCCACTATCATACTTGCATCACTTTCACTTGCACTATTACTTAAGTGGGCAGAACTACATTGGTCTTGATATTTCCTTAGAGTATTATTATGTAAGGAACTCTCTTCATAGTAGGATGTTGAGGATGTCCATCCTATCCTACTAACGAACACACTTTTTAGCTCATGCCTTAATTGTAAGGAGGATTAAGGTTTGCATCATAAATCAATTATTATAGTCATAATACAGAGTTCCAAACTTCATGTGTGCAAGAATAAAACCTAGAATCATGACACTAGAGCCACATGGTGCCTCTATCTAAATGTGGTGCTTTTGTCTATGGGGGGTTATGACATAGGGATCTAGTTGATGATAGTTAGACCTACTTCTATCTCAGTTTATATTAGTCATATCATATGTATTAGGTGTTTTTTAGATAAGTCTTTATTTTCACATATTTATTACTTTTTTAGAAAGCCAAAACTAGTTAAATTTATAATAAAATAGTGGTTATTTTATGCATATTGTTTCCCTAATTTATATTAATCATCCCTTTAACCAAACATAGGATTTACATAAGCTAAACCTTAAAAGGTTAAAACATTTGGTGAACCTAACTTACTTTGAACATTGCACAAACTCTAACCCTAGATAACCTTAGGGTTTACATTTCCATCACTCAAATCTCATATGCATATATCTTCTGATTTTTATTTCATATAATCATGATCATAATGATCGAATAAATTATTCACTTTTTATTGCAATGTTTAATGCTTTCATTTGCATGTTTGCTCCCTTTAATTTGGCATGAACTCAGAAAATACATAAACACATGTTTAGATGATGTTTTATATCAATTAAAAAATATGCCATATTTCATAGCATTTTATATTTCTCCTATGTGGAATTAAATTAACAATCAAATCCTTACACACATAGAGGATTTAGTACATAATTTAAAAACTATGTTTCAAAATTTAACGTTATATCTTATGCATAGGAAATATTCTCCTTATCCTCCTCATCTCCATGAGGGTGATAGATACTTTCCCTCTAACTAGGTCCATATATCACCCCTCCATGATATGAATTAACCTATACCAATGTCACTAATCCCCATACTCAGCCTATTCACACCTCTTCCCTATAATGTGTGTGCCTGCATGTTCAATCAAAAGCAACTAGGGTTTGCATTTGTTAGAATATATGTGATGAAATTACTAGTATGAGAAAGATAATTAAAAAATTAGAATCAAATATTATATGAAAATATTAAAACATTGGAAAATTAATTTATAATATAAAATCCTCTAGGGACACTAGTGTAAATCATGTATATGCATCTTCACCTAGTCAATTTGTGGAAAAAATGTTACATATCTAAACATGAAATCAAAACAAAGTACATCTACAAATAGCGATTCAAAAAAAATTCAAAGATAAAATAAGATTTCAAGTGAGGTACTATGGGAAATTATTAAAGCTAAGTTGATCAACCTACCCCATCTATACCTAGTAAGGAGATCTCGATATTATTGTGTGTATCACAGAATGCATGGGCACCACACAAATTCATGTTTAGAATTGAAATAGAAAATACAAAAGATAATGGATAAAAATGACTCACATAGTGACACATAATCCAAATAGAATATAGTGACACATCTAAAAATGCAAAAAGGGTAAAATTTAGAAACAATACAAAAATGGTTACCGAAGCATAACTCAGAACAACAAAAGGTTCAAAAATCACAATTAGAGCAAGAAATAGTACGACAAGCATAGGTAAAATACGCAAACCTACCTCTCTAAAATTATTCTCAAATTTCACAGAAGTATGGGTTTGGTCCAAATTATTTCCAATAGTTTGATTATCATGGTCAAGGTTTAGACAAGCAGGCCCAAAACATCATTACTATTATAGCAGTTGATAATGTTGGTCAACAAGGTTTGGTATTTATTGAAAATCCTAAGGCACATCATTGATACATACATTTTATCAATACAAAACATCCATATACATATGAAATATTATAAAAATATCAAGAACTTAAGTTGCAAAGTCAAAATCATGATAATCCAACAAACATTCTCATAAGAGGCTTTCTAACAAAAGAGCCTCTATAACACTGTTTACCTACAGTAAGCACAATTTCAAAGGGAAAAATCATAATCATTATTCCAAAGCACAATTAAAAAAGGTCACAGTGATAGTAAGTATCTCATGAGACTCATCAGTTAGTACTCTTCTTCTATTTTCCATACTTTCCCTCTTATTTTACTCCCTGTACATAGTTCATTTTCATGTTGCTTGTACATAGCTTATATCCATAAACTATAAAATAATATAATATTTTAAAAAACATAAAAAATTTCAAATAATTACTCATAAAACATAAACTTATAGATTATATGAATTTATATGTTTACACTTATTATATTTTCTAGACACTACACATGCTAGGTATCTTAGTATAGTCAGTTTTATCATACTACATGTTTCACTTGTTCTTATCGAGTGCTTGAAAATTATATACAGGACTAAGGTCCACTAAAATTATCTAGACTTGTTATTATCTACCAACGAGGGGCATATAAACTAATACATGGGTCTTCACTTGACACATATAGCTACTTGGAGGCATCTTATACACAATTTTGATCACCAAGTTATATACTTATAGACTCTGCATTCTAGCTTTAGCATTGATATGTCTTGATATTGATCATTGTAAATCATTCTCATATTTTTTTCTAGTTACTAATACTTTAGACTCAACATATATACATTTGAATATTACATAGATTTATATTACATATTCATGCATACTTTTATTTCTATCTTATCTAGTTTAGACTTGATTATATTTTTATGCTTCTTCTATTCGAGGGCATTTGAATATGCCATTGTTCTTTAGCTCTATGCCATTTCTATTCATAGTATGTATGATTTGGACATTTACCCATGTCATTGTCTATGTTTTATTAATTATGTATGTAGACATTTAAACATTTTCTTCTATGTGTCTCTAAGCCAAATTTCTTGTTTCTTACGTATGTGGACATTTAAACATGTCCTTTTATGTATTATTTTCTCATATTTAGTGACATATGACCATATCCCTTATATTACAGCTCCTTGGCCTAATTTACACACCTCATGTGGTTTGTATGTATTTTTTCTCATATGTATCATGGCCATGACACTTGTCTTTACTTGTTACACACAAGTTTTTGTTGCCATAAGGGACCTCATGCATCTACCCTTCCTACTTGGGTGTCATGATGGACATCATGCCCCATTCTCCTAGGTAGCTACCTATTTTTACTCAAGTGTTTCATTACAGACATTGATTACATATATCTTGACAACCTTTTGTAATTATATGACATGACATACATCTTACATTACATACTTATGCTCAAATTATCGTACATTATGATGTTATGTTTGCACATTATATTAGATTATCACATAGTTATCATATATGCTCCAACTAACACACATTTGGTATAGATTTTTATTTTAAGGATATTTATTGCACATGTTATAAAAAACTACCCTTAAAAGAGTGGACATTCATAGGGGTTTGTCATAAAGATCGGTCTCCTATATTGCACTTGTAGAACATTTTCAGCAAGTTATAGAAAATTAGACATAGGGAAACATAGAGGGAAAATAGTGACTCAAAAAGTAGTAAAATTATATAGATTTTAGACTAGAAAGACATTAGAACCCAAATAGGTAAAATAGTACCACATGTTACTACTGTCTAATACATGGCTTTATTGTCTAGTATCCTCAATTCTAGAGTAACTCAAATTAGCTAGAATAGTTTAATAGGTACAATATAGGTTTACACAGATCCAATTATAGGTTTATCATCTATACTCAATTTTTACTCAAATTCATACTATCTCAACTTAGAATCATATCAATTTCTTAGATTGGGGGCATCAATAATAGAATGACCATTCCCATTTTTAGTTTAGATATCTAGATATAATTATTATAACTCAGTCCAAAATCAATATACTCAGATACCAAATTGGGGGCATGTGCAGGGCGCATTATTTTCATATGCTCAGTTACACACCAATTGATTATATGGAATGGTAAATTCATGTTATTCTATATGTTATATATAATTGACATCATATTCCAATTTGTCACCAATTTCATGTCTTACTCCATCTATATTAGTTGGCATTCTCGAGTGGCCTAAAACTTCCTAATGAACCTGAGTAGCTATAGAGTTGACATACATAGTTAGATATACTTAGTTATACATTTATAATACTTTTTGTAGTTTATTTTAAAATTCATATACTACACATGGGTTGGTAATGATGGATTCATATCCTATTTGATTTCTTGAGCCATGCACATGAGAGAGTTGGACACATTATCAATCCAATCCAAGCTATTCACAGGTCATGATCTACCAAGAAGGGGAGGGAAATGAAGGAATCAAGAGTAGTTCAAATTCTTAAACCACCCAAAAATGAGGATTGAGCAAGCCATCAACTTAGTCCAATATATTCATCAATTGATCACTATATATATGCACATACACAAGTTATCACTAGGTTCATGCATTGGTTTTCATACACAATGAAGTGTATTCATTCCTTTCCTCTTTCCCATATCTTTAATTAGTTTTACTTAGTTACTTATTTATTCAAAATAGTCTTTTAATTTGTATATCTCTTAAGTAAGGACTAATTTATACATGTTTCATTTATAGGCCATGCATTGGATCATGTTTCACACATGTAGACCCAGCTTCAAATACTCAAATTCATCTCCATGGGCTTCACTTCCTAGGTAAGTCTAGGTATGCTTATTATTATTTTATACTAGTCATTTAAATTTGATGCATTTCTAGCATAAAGGGGGGAAAAATGTAATCATCAAAAAGTGATATTTATAGCTTTCTTAGTTTAGAATTGATTTTCTTTCTATGCTTCTTCTATTCAAGGGCATTTGAATATGCCATTGTTCTTTGGATATACATCACTTATTCTCATATTATGTATTCCTTAAAGATGTTCCTATGTCCCTTGTGTGTTCTTTCTTTATTGTCCATGTAGACATTTGAACATGTCTGTCTATGTGGCTCTACGCCAAGTTACTTATTTCTTGTGTATGTGGACATTTGAACATGTCCTTGTATGTTTATTTTCTCAAATTTAGTGACATGTGCCCATGTCCCTTGTATTATGTACCCTTGGCCTACTTTGAATGCCTCATGTATTTTTTATGTATTCATCATGGCCATGACACTTATCTTTGATTTTTACACACACTAGTTTTGAATTTTATGAGATACCTCATGCATCTACCCTTCCTACTTGGGTGCCATGATCGACATCATGCCCCATCCCCCTAGCTATCTACTTAATTCTATTTAGATTTGTTGTTACATACATTGATTACATATATCTTGACATCCTTGTGCAACTCTTTGATGTGACATACATCTTACATTACATACTTATGCTTGGATTATCTCACATTTTGATGTTATGTATGTACATTATATTGGATTATAATGCAGTTATCATATATCCTATGGGTAACACACATTTTGTAAAGCTTTTTACTTTGAGGAAAATTCTTATATAGGTTCAAAAAATACCCTCAAAATATGTGGCATTCACAGGGATTTGTCACAAAGATCAAGCACTTATATTGCACTCATAAAACATTTTTTAGCACACAAGATTAGTTATAGAAAATTAGGCTCAAATAAACACAAAGGGAAAGAAATGAATAAAAAAATAGTTAGGAACCCAAGGAAGCACCATTGATTACCAAGCAACTAAACATGCGGAATTAAACTAGAAGTAACAAGTAACTAGAATTCAAAAATAACACAGAATATGAGAGACAATACACAATTGTATTAATACTCTTCTAGAAAAGAATTACAACCAAGAAGATGCCACAGTTATTCTTCACCTTACAGAGGCTTCCCACACCTCAAGTGTACAGTAATTCACCTTCAAGATTCCTCTCTCAATTACGGTTCCAACACACAACTCAAACACAGAGTTGGTGTTCACCTCCAATCAGTCAGTATCCACTACTGCCAGTACCACTAGTCAGTATCACTACTGCCAGTACACAAGTACTCCACGTACTCCAAATCTGAGTATACATACATACTCCAAGTAGATCTCCCATGAACTTGCAACAACCTACAACTCAAATGATCTTACTTTGGAAGGAACTACCTTGCCTTCCTCTTTGTTCTCCAACTGAGTACACACCATACTCTAAGTAGATCCCACCTGATCTTGCTCCCTATTGTGTTGTTATAACCTTGACCTTGTTGCCACCTACAGATCAACCCGGTTTTGCACACCTGCAAACCTAGACCTTGCACACACATACACCTATAGATCAATGATCTTACTTACCATGCAGATCTCCTAACCTAGCCTTGCACACCTACTTACCAAGATCATACATACATGAAGAATCCTTTCGATTCTCCAAACCAGCACCCACGCTTGGCACTACTGTGGAACTAGGAGGGCTACCCTTACTCTCTTCACACAGAAGGAACTGGCCTGCTCAACTCTACTAGCACAAATTACAATACAGCCCATGATTCTATTATATAGATCTCATGCAAACAATAATTAGACATCTAATTACAATAATTAGATCTGCAGCTTCTAGTCTATAATTGGCTCTTAACATGCAAACACTCAATTTTTTAAAAAATTGTTCGTGCAATCGACAGTTCTGGAACCACACAGGCGACCGACATCGGTCCCTATCTACCTGGAGGTGATCGACGTCAGTCGATCTCTGACCGTCATCGGCAACTTCCTATCTCTAACTGACTGATGTCAGTTGGCCTGACCGATGCCGGTGACTGTGACACTCAACAACCTCCTCCTCCATGTTTGCATTAGTGAAGTTTTAAGCTCTACAACCTAACAATCTCCCACTTAGAGATAAACAGCTGCACTATACCTATACTTGTACCCTGTCTAATCTATTTCTTGGCTTGTATCCCTCTTCAAGATCAATACTAAAGACCACCCACCACATAACCTATGGTGTACCTCTTGCCATCCAAGTAACCTACCACATCCGCATCTACAAACCCATGTAGAAAATAACTTGACCCTGCATAGCATGTCGACCTATTGCTGGTCCCTCTCAGACATCTAAGAATCCACTGAATTGCCCTCCAGTGCTTCTTTCCTGGATCACCTCCAAACTTTTTGATAGTACCCACTGCTTGGGCAAACTCAGGTCTATACTAGACCTCATGTGATTTTAGACACTAAAATATCCAGCCCTTAGTGTGCTCTAGTTCTACATCTTGCGTATTGAACCTCACCAACACTTGATTCACATCAGCTCCCACTGGAGACAAAATCAACCTGTGATCTTCCATGTCTCTCATGCCAAAGAATTTCACTACTCCAAATTCCTCATGACGTGCCACTAAACTAACCTTACCCTTAGCTCAGCAAAACCCTGTATGTCTAAACCTACACCAAGCATACCATCCACATACAATAACAAGATAATGTCGTGACCATCATCCACCTGGTAAGACAAACACAATGGTTACACTGACATTGACTAAAGCCCTGCTTTGTCATCCACCTGTCAAAACTTGTACCACTATCCTGCAACTTCCTCAAGACCATATGACCTAGCCTTTTATCTCATGTGTCCATTCTCTCTATTCTTTAACTAAGGAATCCATTCATCTTTCAGTGCTTTCATATCAGTTGGCAACCCTACCAAATCTCCCATTTGGTTCTGCATCCTGTTCATGCCATGCTCCCACTATTTCCTGGATCCTTCCTACTCTGCAGTGAGTAATGAGTATAAATAAGAGGAACAATGAATTTGAGGCTTACTTACATTTTCAACCCTCCCCATGGGTGTTTGAGACTCCTTGACAACTTGCTGTCCACCCAAAATCTGTCTTAGTGACCGACCTCGATCACCACACAGTCTGCATCCAACTGATGTCAGTTTCATGTGACTGTCTAAGTCACTAATGCTGATTATGTTGCCAACATTGGTCTCCAATTACTCGACACCACCGAATCATCTAGTCTGCACATGACTGATGTTGGTACCTATTTGTTTGACGTTGGTTACCCTTGACCGATGCTGGTACCTGTGTATGCCTATGAGTGATGACTTTTTACCTGCGAGCTCTCCATCGATCAAAACCCTATCCAAACTGCCCTGCTTAGAGATGTCCATCCCTATCCACTAATCTCTATCCATCATCTCCTCTAAGAACACCAAGGCTTTCTAGTTCTTAAGTTTATCAAATACATCAGTCTTCCTTTTCCTACAATAAACACAATCCTTTCTTGTAGCAACCCATTGCTCATAGAAATCTCGGTCTATGCTCTCCAAAGCTGATCTCTTCCCTTTTGACTTAAGAACATCCATTCCCTTCTCACTTATGTGACCAAGCCTACAAAGCCACACCTAGGCAATAGAAGTGGAAATAGTAATACAAGCAAGTAGATAAGAGTACCTGCTTTCTTACCACATGCTAATTCAAGTGCATCTGCTGTGAGAGTTGTTGTGCATCTCTCATCACCCAACTTTTCTAAAGTAATTAGCCTCATCTTCAATATTGAGATCTGCATGACCTTCTTCAACACCCATGTGTTGGCCACCTGTAATTTCAGCATCACTTCCCTTTTGCCAATACTATGACAAGGCTCACCAACCCCTCTACTTGGGGCTGCATGGAAAGAGGCAATAGAATCTATTAACCAAGATTCAACTTTATCCAAGAAACATCTCAGAGCATCCTATGCAACAACACCTACAACATCTGCATATTCAGTTCCTTCATACTGATCTGCTACCAACCAACAATATTTCTTTACCTACTCTTTCTTTCCATAACACCATAATTGACCATTCATGCTATTCAGTTTCTCCATTCTTAGTGTACTTTCTTCTACTATTGTTATACTCCCACTCAATCAAAAACCCCTGAGAGTGACCTATAACCAAACACAAAACCTACTCCTTGCAACCTTAGCTCTGATACCAACTGTTAGGAACCCAAGGAAGCACCATTGATTACCAAGCAACTAAACATGCAGAATTAAACCAGAAGTAACAAGTAACTAGAATTCAAAAATAACACAGAATATGAGAGACAATACACAATTATATTAATAATCTTCCAAAAAATAATTAAAATCAAGAAGATGCCACAGTTCTTCTTCACCTTACAGAGGCTTCCCACACCTCAAGTGTACAGTAATTCACCTTCAAGAGTCCTCTCTCAATTACAATCCCAACACACAACTCAAACACAGAGTTGGTGTTCACCTCCAACCAGTCAATATCCACTACTGCAAGTACCACTAGTCAGTATCACTATTACCAATACACAAGTACTTTACGTACTCTAAATCCAAGTATACATACATACTCCAAGTAGATCTCCCATAAACTTGCAACAACCTGCAACTCAAATGATCTTACTTTGGAAGGAACTACCTTGCCTTCCTCTTTGCTCTCCAACTGAGTACACACCGTAATCCAAGTAGATCCCACCTGATCTTGCTCTCTATTGTGTTGATGTCACCTTGACCCTGCTGCCACCTCCAGATCAACCTGGTTCTGCACATCTGCAAACCTAGACCTCACACACACATACACCTACAGATCAATGATCTTACTTAGCATGCAGATCTCCTAACCTAGCCTTGCACACGTACTGAACAAGATCATACATACATGAAGAATCCTTCTGATTCTCCAAACTAGCACCCACACTTGGCACTGCTGTGGAACTAGGAGGGCTACCCTTGCTCTCTTCACACACAAAAGGAATTGGCCTGCTCAACTCTACTAGCACAAATTACAATACAGCCCATGAGTCTATTATATAGATCTCATGAAAACAATAATTAGACATCCAATTACAATAATTAGATCTGCAGCTTCTAGTCTATAATTGGCTCTTAACATGCAAACACTCAGTTCATTAACAAATTGTTCATGTAACCGACAGTTTTGGAACCGCACAGGCGTTCGACGTCAGTCCTTGTCTGCCTGGAGGTGACCGATGTCAGCCAATCTCTAACCATCATCAGCAGCTTCCTATCTCCACTTGATCGAAGTCAGTTGGCTTGACTGACGTCGGTGACTGTGACACTCAATAACCTCCTCCTCCATGTTTGCATCAGTGAAGCTTTTAGCTCCACAACCTAACACTATGGGTAACACACATTTTGTAAAGCTTTTTACTTTGAGGAAAATTCTTATATAGGTTCAACAAATACCCTCAAAATATGTGGCATTCACAAGGATTTGTCACAAAGATCAGGCACTCATATTGCACTCATAAAACATTTTTTAGCACACAAGCTCAGTTATAGAAAATTAGACTCAAATAAACACAAAGGGAAAGAAATGAATAAAAAAATAGTATAGTTACATATGTAAGACCAAAAATTATTATCTACCAAATAGGGATACTAGCACCACATGGTGCTACTATCTAGGACATGGCACTACTGTCTAGTAGCCTCAATTCTAGAACAACTTATATTGGCTAGAATAGTACAATAGGTACAATACAATTTTACACATATCCAATTATAGGTTTATAAGTTATACTCAATTTTTAATTATATTCACATTAGCTTATCTCATATTCATATTAGTTTCTCAAATTAGGGGCATCATGTGTAGCATGACTATTATCATATTTAGTTCAAATACTCAGATATAGTTATTATAACTTAGTCTAAAATCAATATACTTAGATACCATATTAAGGGCATGTGTGATAAATTGTGCACTTTGTGTAATCCTAAACAATACTTTAAAATAATTACTAAACCCTCTTATCTTTTTCCCATTAATACCTAATAACCCACTTCTACTTTACCTCTTAGTGAAAAATCATGTACTTGGTGCACTCTTAGCACATCACAATGTTCAACATAAAGAGAGGGCCATTTACTACATCAGTTGTACACTAGTTGACTATGAAATAAAATATCTAGTAATCAAAAACTTTGTTTAGATCTTGTATTTTCTACTCAGAATATTCAACACTATATGATTAACAACAAAACATAGATCATTATAAAAGTCAATCTTTTAAAATTCCTCATGTCAAAACTACATCTCTTAGGAAATATTACAAAATGGGTTATGTTACTCATAGAATTTGACCTTAAGATCACTTTACAAAAATTAGTAAAAGGATAAATAATTACAGATCAATTGGCAATGACCCCATTACTAGACACAAATCCTATCAATGATGATTTTAGAGATGACTTCACAACATATAATACCACTTTAGATACATGGATAATGTTTTTTGATATTTCTATATATGCATCTAGTGCCAAAGTCAAAATTATTTTTATCGATCCACTCAACACATAATACCTCTCGCTTACTGACTTAATTTTTCATGTTCCAACAACATCATAGAATACAAAATTTTATGTTAGAACTTTAAGTAGCTTAGGTTCTCTAGATTAAATCAATAAAAGTTTACAAGGACTCAAAATTAATTTTTAATCAAGTTAAAAATATATATCATATAAAATAACAAATCCTAATTCCTTATAATGATATGGTTCAATGTCTATCGGCTCAATTTGATAATTTCTCTATCGATAACATCCCATGTAAAGATAACTGTCATGTTAATTTAATGTCTAGTATTGCATCATTGATCACCATCAACATAGATACAAACCAGGATATTTTCACTAGAAAATGATTATAATCTCTATTAGTATCCCATGTAGACATTATCACTCTAATATTTCTAGTTACCACTTGTAGTACAACACCATCTGAATGGTTATCTAAAATATATAACTTCTTGAATAAATATATTACACCCAATACTTTCACAAGAAATGAAAAGTATAAACTATAATGAAACTCCCTTAGATATGTCATCATTTATGTCAAATTATTTAAGAGATATTTTGAGGGACACTTACTTTGATGATTCATAGTTGAGGAAGCTAAATTAGCTATTCGACAAGTACATGATAGTGAATATGGTGGTCATTTTAGTAGTAGAGTAATACGACACAAGATACTTAGACAATGTTATTATTGGCCAAACATGGGACAATAATGCCAAGATTATGCCAATGTATGTGGCAAATGTCAATACCATCAAAACCTACACCATTTACCTTCATAACAACTTTAACCTATGATATCCCCTTAGTCATTCATGCTTTGGGGATTTGACCTGATTGGTAAGATAAACCCATAATCCATAGGATGTCACAAATTAATTATAATAGATACAAAATATTTTACAAAATGGGTAGAATCCATCCCATTACAATCCACAAAGGGAGAGGATATATGCCATTTTATAATGCCCAATATCATTTCCCACTTTGGCCTCCTAGTGGCCATAATCACAAATAATGGAACTTCTTTCAATAATAAAATAGTGAAATTTTGTATGCCAAATACAAAATATGACACACATTCTCTACCCCATATTACCCATAAGTCAATGGTTAAGTAAAAGCAACAAACAAGATAGTCAATAATATTCTTAGAAAAAATAATTACCAAATTTAGTGATGATTGGCACAATCAACTTGTCTATGCATTATGGGATTACTGCACTAGTATATACACACTAACATGAGCTACTGCTTATTCATTGGTATATGGCACAAAAGTAGTTATCCCATTGGAGTTATAAATCTCTTCCTTATGGGTGTCTTTAGAATAGCTTATCACAGATGATCAGTATAAAGAGAGTTGGCTCCATAAATTGAAATAGTTAGATCACACATGCATTCAAGCCATAGAGCATCTAAAATCCTATTAGAAACAAATCCAAAGAACCTAAAATAACTAGATCCACAATAGGGAATTTGAAGTCAATGATTTGGTTTTAAAATAAAATCTTAGAAACATCAATGCCAAGGAAAATTAAAAAATGAAAGTTTAAACCAAATTGGCTTGAACCATACATCATCGTAAAAAATATTAGCCCAAAAGTATATCTTCTAGATTCACTTGATTTCAAGGCAATAAAAACCCCATTGAACAACATGCATCTAAGGATACTTTACATATAAAAAATGAAAATTCATTTTCATGTTACTTGTACATAGCTTATTTCCATAAAATACAAAAAATAATAAAATATGTCAAAAACATAAAAACATTCAAATAATTACTCAAAAAATATAAAATTTATAGATTTTATGCATTGTTACGATTTATAGATTTTATGCTTTGACTAACACACATTTTTCAGAGATTTTTATTTTGAATATAATTCTTGTACATGATCAAAAACTACCCTCAAAAGAGAGGGAATTCATTGGAGTTTGTCACAAAGATCAAGCTCCTATATTACACTCATGAAACATTTTTTAGCACACATGTTCAATTTTAGAAATTAGACATAAGTAAACACATAGAAAAAATAGTGACTCAGAAATTATAATGAGACATAATTCAGACCAAAAGGACATTAGCACCCAAATAGGGACATCATCACCACATAGTGCTACTATCTAAAACATGGTGTTATTGTTCAACAGTCCTAGTTTCAAAAAAACTTAGATTGGATAGAATAGTACAATAGATATAGTATAGGTTTACACAAATCTAATATAGGTTTATCAGTTATACTCAATTTTTACTTAGTCACATTATCTCAACTCATATTCATATTAATTTCTTAGATTGGGGGAATAAAGTGCAGCATGACCATACCCATATTCAGTTTAAATACAATTATTATAACTTGGTCTAGAATCAATATACTCAGATACAAAATTATGGGCATGTGCATGGCACATTATTTACAAATGCTTAGTTATAAATTGGTTGATTAGATGGATTGAAAAATTCCATGAGTTGTATACATTTTACATCATATTCTAGGTTATCACCAATTTCATGCCTTACTCCATCTATAATGGTTGGCATTCTCAAGTGGCCTAGAGTTGCCTACTATACCCAGGTGGTCTCAAAACCAACATACAGAGTTAGATATAATTAGTTATACATTTATAGTACTCTATATGTTTAGTTTTAGATACATCTACTAGACATGGGTGGGAAATGATGGAGTCATATCCTAATTGAGTTCTTGAGCCACCTACATGAGAGGGTTAGACACATTATCATTTTATCTAAGCTATTCACAGGCCATGATCCATCAAGCATGGGTGGGTAATAATGGAATCAAAACCAAATCGAGTTCTTGAGCTACCCACACATGAGGATTGAGTAAGCTATTAGCTCAATCTAATTTATTCACTAATTGATCACTATATACATGCACACACAAGTTGTCACTAGTTCATGCATTTGTTAACATACCCAATGAGGTTTATTCATTCATTTCATCTTTCTCATCTATTTACTTAGTTTTACAGAGTTACTTATTTAATCAACATAGTATTTTTATTTTTATATGATTTATGCATGCTTCATTTGAAGGTCATGCATTGGATCATGTTTCACATACACAAACCCAGCTTCACATACTCATACTCAGTTTTACAAGCTTCACTTCATAGGTAAGTCTAGGTATGCTTCTTTTTTCCTTTATACTAGTCCTTTTACTTTGATGTATTTTTAGCATAAAGGGGGGAATGTAATCACCTAAAAGTGGTATTTGAGGGATAATAGTGTTACTTGAGACTAATTATTCCTATATTATCCCTAGACCTATTTGAGATCTTGTTATCACACTTGTATAGCATTCATGTAGGCCACAAGCATCCATGATCAGCTCAGACATAATCCCATGCCCTCATTTCTTGATCTCAGCCATTTGTGCCTAGTGTTTTGTCAACTGGACATTAGTGCCACATTAAGGAAAGTATAGCCACATGGTGCTAGTGTCCCCAAAATGGTGACTATGTCCTTTACCCTAACTTTCTTAAATGAATATATTTTCAAATGTAAAACCCTCCTAAGGTTAGTCTAAACATCTTTTATTATTTACCTAAAAGTGTTTTTTGAGTGTTAATAGTGCTACTTAAGATTACCCATCCCTTGCTTAGCCCTAGACTTATCTTATATCCTATTATCACACTTATCTACCCTTTGTGTAGGCTATAGGAATCCCTAGTTAGCTCAAACATAGTCCCAAACACTCATTTATTGATCCTAGACCTTTGTTCCTAGTGTTCTACCATCTAAAAATTAGTACCACATTAAGGACACTAGAGCCATGTAGTGCTAGTGTCCCCAAAATGGTGCCTATGTCTTGTACTAGAGTTTTCCCAAATAAATATGTTTTCAAAGGTAAAACCTCCTAAGGTTGACCTAGACATTTTTTATTATCCACACAAGAAACAAAACACTATAAATACATTGCTTTTATCTCTCTATCCACTAGATGAAAATTAGATTTAAAATACCTACACAAACATGAATCAAGTTGAGAAAAATCAAGGTTATTAATCTCTATTCTACCCTACTTATGCATACTACCATCTAAAACAACTCTAAGCTCATATTTTCCAAATTTCTAATCTCAAGCACACTCAAGGACACTGTCATACTATCATTACTTTCACTTACACCAACACTTAGGTGGGGAGAACTACATCAGACTTGATCCCTCCTCAGAGTATTGGTATGTAGGTAACTCTCTTCATAGTGGGGTATTGAGGATGTGCATCATATCCTACTAATGAACACACTTTTTAGATCATACCTTACTTGAAAGGAGGATTAGAGTTTGCATTATAAATTAGTTATTATAATCACAATACTGATTTCCAAAATTTATGTACACATGAATAAAACCTTGAAATATAGACACGTGTACACCCGTAAGTTTGGGAAAGTCCTACATAAAAGACACTAGCACCAATATCAGGACACTATAGCCATATGGTACCTCTATCTAAATATGGTGCTAATGTCTAGGAGGTTTTTTAACATAGGGTTCTAGTTGAAAACACTTAGACTTACTTCCATCTTAGTTTCTAACACTTAGATCATTCATATTAGGTGTTTTCTAGATAAGTCTTTATTGCACATATTTATTACTATTTTTAGAAAGTCAAAGCTAGTAAAATTAGTAACAAATTAGTGGTTATTTTATGTATATTATTTACCTAATTTAGAATATGTATCCCTTTAATAAAACATAAGATTTACATAATCTAAACTTTAAAGGCTAAAACAATGAGGAAAAATAGAACATAAGTTTTGAATCATAATATAACATGTAAGTGTGAGAGCATGGTCGATTAGGAACATGTTTGACTGTTGAAGTCATGTGTGCTAAATGTGTGTCAATTTTATTATTTTCAAGTATTGGATACCAAATTTTAGTATCTACAAGTAGACTTATAGAACATCCATAAATATTTATTAAGCATGAAATCTCCAATAATATTATTTTATAAAAAAGGTTCAAAATGAATGTTTATAACAAAGATATGGGTATCATCACATCTTAAAAAAATTCATGAAATTGAAATTAAATTTAAAAACTAAGACTAAATATAACATTAAAACTAATATTTTAATACAAGCATGTTTTCTTTAAAATAGAGATCTTAAAATAAACTTTGTCTCTTCCCAAGTCCATACAGACTTATCACTAGTGAGTTGGTTCTTCAACTAGCCATATGTTTTCCTCTATAACATTGTGCACATAGTTGGAAATCCTCATAATTTATATAGATGTCAATAATAAGTTTCCTGAACAATCATTTAGCTTTAGTGGCTAGAAAAACATGATGGTGCATGGGGTCTATAAGATAGTCTCTAAAAATATTAGCCTTATTTATCTTTTTGGTGGCACATTGAAAAGTTAATGACTTATTAACCATGTCCCCTATTTTCTTGATTTAATTTTTTCTTAAATTAGACCATGAAACTATTGATCAATCCTATAATTTCAATGGGGCTTATTAAAATTTTAATAAATTATGAACTAATTTTTCATACTAGCCTCTATAAACATCTATAAAATATATTAACTAAAATAATTCATGGGTGACCTTAAAACACTCAATTTTGATGAGGATTACTCTATGGAAGCATTGGTGTTCACAATGAAAGTTTAGTACAAGGTAATAATAAACATAGTCATGATTCTAAATTTGAAGAGTATACCTCTCTCAACCATATGAACACTCACATTTACCTTCCTTTCTATCCTAGTGATCTCGACAAAGTATGTGTTAGATTTATGATATAATAGGTCATGTTTATCTTTAGCATCCTGATTAGTGAGGTGAAGATTGAATTTAATGAATGCTCCACCTTCTCCATTATGCTCTAGGGAATTTTGACCTATTATTCCATCTTTACTATTATAAATTTATTAGTCATCCCTTTGACTATCTTCTCTATAATTTTATTAGGTGATTTCATAAGTGACTTGGGACATTTTGCATATTATTCATCACTACTGGAGTAATAAATATATCTAGATAAAATTTCACTCTATATTTTCCTCTTTGTGGTCAAGAATAATAACTCCTCTTTTGTTTGAAAAAAAACAAAGGCTCCCTCATGAGTTAATTTCCTAGTAGTTATTATTTTCAGTTTTGCAATGGCCTTCTCAAACTTTAGCTAGACATTAAGTACATTCTTAATGATTCAATCAAATTTATGAGCTTTTGTGAGTTGCATTTTATAAACATAGTCTTATTAGGTATTCTTTTCTTGGTTTTGTCATGTCTAGAATTAAGGAATAAGGTGATGAAGGGGTATAAATAACCATAGGATAACTAGTGACCAATGGAAGTGGAATGGAAAACACAATGGGAATAGGTGAAGTGAAAATAATGAATAAATAAATGAGAGATGAAGTTGGAGTGCTAACAAGGGTTTCCAATAGTTATGAAATATTTTTGGGTATGGGAATTAAATATTTTGTTGGAGTATGCACATGGAACTCCAATGGTGATACATAAGGAATAATAAGGCCTATAGGGATCAACTATTTAGGGATCATAGAAACATAAAAAATATTAGGGGGAGTATTTATAAATACACCTTGAAAAAATATCATCATGAGGACATGAGAGGGAGTAATTGGGCTCATTATTTAAATGTAACTTCTATAAAATTTTAACCAATTTTTCCAATGGCAAAAGTTTTGAAAAAAGGTGGGGGTGGAGTAATCATAATGAACTAGAGAATGGAATTGTCACTAGAACATTAATTATAACCATTGGCACTAATAAAATTGTAGTAGATAAAATGGTGTCTTTAGTTTTTTATGCCATTTTTTCATGAACAATCCCTATATTTTGAGCACTAGAGATAGTTTGTGACATTATAGAGTGTCTATTATACACCTAAGAGAACCCTAGTCAAAGCATGAGACAAGTGGTAACATGGGATATGACTTAAATTGTATTTGTTAAATGAGGGAAAATAATTTATCCAAATCAAAATTAAAAGAATAGGGGGAGTGCATACATATGCCAAAAATGCATATTAAATTGGAGGAGGCATAACTACATGATAAATTGGAGTGAATGAAGAGGATGATGAAGCTAATGACAAATAAATTGAAGTTTTATCATGCAATATCTTTCTTTCAAGATGTAAATTAGTTTCATATGGCTCTTTATTTACAAATAATTACTGAGCATCTATCCTATCTTAAATTCACTACATTTTTGAGTTTTAGGCCTTGATGGTGAGTCAATCAACCCCACTACTCATAATTTGACCCTTACCTCATCAATGTTCATTGGATTCAAGTAGTATTGATCATGTAGATGTGAAAAGTAATTGTATATAAAATTGATCTACTATCTTAATGTATGCAAATGCATGGAAATGTTCCCATTGGTGTCCCAATGTCTCAAATCATGGTCAATAAACTTTAAATAACCTTTATCTATTGAAAATACCAAGATGGGGGGATAGGTAATATAAATTAACCTTCCTATTTTGAATGGAATGAGTGGCTAGAGATTTTTGTCTCTATTTTAAAAATATTTCAATTCCACTGACATAATAATATGTAATTCATTGATCAAACAATCTATCTAATACATAATATGGAAGATTGAGTGGAACAACCAATATAGCTTAAATTATGATCATAGTGAATAATTGATAGTACCATCATTCACCAAATTATTTTATTAACTCTCTCATTTCATTAGATAGCCTAGGCATGAGGTTCTCATTGAATTTTTGATATACATGTGGATATAAATAATTATAATTTTCCTTAGTGAACTATTGATAATGATAAATATAGAGTTTTTGGTACAACACATGAATTACAAAGTTATAATAATGAGGCCACCTAGTAAAATTTGGATAATTGAACTTCATCTTATCACAATAAGTATTGATCGAATAATACGTGATGTAAAAACTACATAATTAATACCTTGAAGTTGTTATATTCCTTTAATTTATAATCATGGACATAAATTTGACTCAAATTTTGTTCACATGAGTGATATTAGATTCCCTATTATGACTTAGAATTGTACACTTGTGGGAGAGTTATTTAGGCTCCCCACTCTCGACCATAATGTTGGAATAACCCCAGGTTGTGGGTATCTTGTATTAGGGTTGAACCTCTAGAGAAGGCCAACTTCCTCTTGATGGATCACCTAAACTAATGATTCTACTTGGAAAAGGGTTAGAAAATGGGAATAGGGAACTAAGAGAGATAAAAAATGATGCACAAAATTTAAATGAGACACTCACATAAGTTTGAACAAATACTAGATCAACACAAGACAATCCTTATTCACACAACCTCCCAAAATAGCTAATTGCATAAGTATTTCATAAACTAGTCTCACCAAGCAATCAAAAAAGCAAAGAGTAATTATGAGATTCACACCAAACATACATTAATGGTACAAAAAACACAAGTTCAAAGTTACAACTAGCTTGAAAACACTTAAAAAGAGGTAAGGAAGAAGGACAATGGTCATGGAATAATCTATTTAATAAATCTATCATGAACAAACTTACTAAACACAATTTAAAGGCAAGAGATAGGTAAAAATTTATCTTATTGCTTCAAGAGGTATTTATTACAAATTTTAATAGGGTTTATCCTTGTCAAAAATGAGAGTCTCTTGCCCTTCTTTCTAAAATCAAAGAGTCTACCTAAAATCAAAGATTCTACCTAAACTCAAAGAAAAAGAGTTTATAGTGGGCAAGAAATGGGAGATATAGGAGAAAGGGGAAGAGAGAGGAGAAGCATGAAATCATAATCAATAAGTGAGTTTCTACCATCCTCCAATGAATTCTCAACCATATTTTGATCAAATAAAGACTCATCCTCCATTGATAAATTAACCTTAATTTTTTCCAATAACCTTATATCCCTCTCATTAGTTGAGAAACATAATAAAGGAAAAAAAATTATTATTGAGGATGATGGTTTCATGGTTATCTAAGAAAGAAAGGTCTTCAAGGACTCTAAAAATTCAATGAATACTCCACCTATACCCTCTTACCACCAAATCTCTCTCTTGGATTTATATGCCATCCTCCACTTTCCTTTATCATAAAGAAAAAATCCTCATATCTATGGACCTGATTGAGCGATGAATATGTTTGCTTTAAGTAGTTGTAGGTACCTATTTGTCAAATATATGACTATGATGAAAGATAAGAAACTTTTCATTAATCACAACTTTTCTCTTACTTCAAACCCTAGACATAGGTCTACTATAGATGCAAACCAATCCACTTTATTAGTTTTCCTAGTCTTGATATCAATGAAGATTTACCAGGCTGCTTGGTCTCATTCCAATAACTAGTTTCCCATTTTTTTCTCTTTATTAGGCCTAAAAATACCTATCCTACCTTTGAGCATAATAGAAGCCAAGAACTCATTATACACGTGGATTCCCTCCAAATAAGGATGAACATAGTCACAAAATAACATTGCAACCTTAGAAAATAAATCTTATGGGTTTTACATTTTTAATCCAGAAGTCCAAACTAAATTTTAATGCCAACCCTCAAACTTAAAATATCTACTTTGGGTCAACCTGAATTGTATTTGGATCTTGGCTCTATGAATTTACCTAAAATATTTTGATCTGATGTGTCTACCTATATGACATCCCTACCATACTCTATCATATTTTGAAATATGACTACTGCATCTTCTAACACAGGTTTTCATCTCATATAACCCTAGGAACTAGATCAAAAACTACTCCATTGATCTCCACTAGAAGTCTCCTAGCTTTGAATTTCATTATCGATCATTGATCTATGATATGGGTTTCTCAGATTATGATAATTGTCAATCTTACATGCTTTCTATGGACCCAACTATCAGATATCCATCTAGTTCATGTGCTTACACCATGTGGTGACCTCATGTGCAATTTGGGCTCATTGACTTCATTTGTATTTTCAATCTTATTTTGAACCTTGTATTAGTTTTGACTAGAATGTATGATTGGATATAACTAGCCTATTGATTAGATGCATAGCACTCTTCTTTCTCATAATTAACCATTGTATCCCTTAACTAATTTGGTCCCTCATTAGACCATTGGCCTTGTTGAGGCTATTTTATATTTGTCATCATGGGTACTTCTACACTCTAAGCCATAAGATCTTGATTGTACCCATAGCTAGTACCCTGATGCCATTGTTCATTGAAATCTTGATTAAACTCAGTGTTTGGAAAAATGAATTAATCAAAAGACTAATTCCAGGGCATGGTACCCTCATATTCTTGAGAAATGTTATTCTAAGTAGGGACCAAAGTATTATAGGTGCTTGAAACATTTGGATTATAATTGTTTTGCCTAACATAGTTAGGTTTACCCTATCCTTGGCTTTGTCCTTGGCCTTGTCCTTGCAAATTTCCTTTGTAGGGTGGTTTATTTACTTGATAATATTATTATTGAGGCTGATATATAGATTGATAAGGTCTATTTAACTGGGCTTATTACCTCTTCACATTAACCAATTCATTTCCAAAGGGTTTAAACATGCTCTTAAGTTATTTGAAGTTCTTATTTTTCTTGGGAGTCACTAAATTGACTAGTTAAAGCCTTTTCTTGCTTTGGTGTAGGTATGGAAGTAAGTGTTGGCATATGAGGAATGGTAGTGAGGGGAGGAATTATGATAGGAGGTGGTTGAATCTTAGGAAACAAAGGCATTGGTGGCCTTAGTGTAAGATTTCCAATTTGTACTAGACAATTCTCTACTTTGATTACCATCTCATAAGCATTTGATAGTGTGTTTCCTCCCATATATTGAATACTTACTATAATGTCACTATTTAGGGATTTAAAATAGTAAAGGAAATAATAATTAGGAGTAGGCCTAATAGATATTGGGATACTATCCCATGTCTTATGAAACCTATTATTGAAATCTTGCGTAACCTCATGAGGAACCCTCTTGATTGTGGTTAGATGTTATGCAAGTGATAAGTGGTCACTTTTGTCTTCAAACCTTTTGCATAAGTCATCACCTAATTGATCTCATGATGTGATGGATATACAATTCTAAGGCTTTACTCTTGAAATAAATAACCAATAACCTAATATCCACATTTTCCTTAGTAATGTCATGAATATTGTAGAAGTTGGTTATGTCTCTAACATATTCAGAAGGGGTTGTAGAATTATTTCCCATGAAGTAGGGAACACTTTTAAGAGCTACCAATAGAATTGGATCATAATGATTGAGGTATAAAGGACTCTAACCATTGAAATCCACAAAGGTAAAAGCTCTAGGGGATGTCATGGCAATCAAAGGAGCTAACAAAGATATTCTTCCAGAGATAGATTTTGAAATTGATTTAGGAGGGAATATTCTTTTATATGGATGTATATTAGCAAATATTAACCTTTTTACTGAGTTTAAATGTAATTCAACAAATTAAAAATGAATACCTCTAGAATTTGATCTTGTAGTCACCTTTGGCATGAAAAATAACTAATTCTCTAAACTAGAATGTTGAGTGTTTCTCAAAGTCACCATATATTATTTAATGAAAGTTATAATTACTAAAAATTGATCAAACCATCATCAAACTTAACAAATACACTTTGAAATCGGTCCCATTATATGTGATATAAACTATTATAGCATATAATTAGACCCTTGTGGGAGAGTTATTTAGGCTCCCTGACTCTTATCCATAATATTGGAATAACCTTAGGCTATGGGTATCCTGTATTGGGGTTTAACCTCTAGTGAAGGTCAGATTCCTCTTGATGGATCACCTAAACTAACATTTCTCCTTGGAAAAGGGTTATAAAAGGGGAATAGGGAACTAAGAGAGCTAAAAGGTGATGCACCAAATTTAGATGAGACACATAAATTTAAAAAAAAACTAGATCAGCACAAGACAGTCCTTATTCACACAACCTTCCAAACTAGCTAATTGCATAAGTATTTCATAAACTAGGCTCACCAAGCAATCAAAGAAGTAAAGAGGAATTCTGAGATTCACACTAAATATCCATTAATGGTAGAAAGAACACAAGTTCAGATCTATAACTAGTTTGAAAACACCTAAAAAGAGGTAAGGAAGAAGGACAATGGTCATAGAATAATCTCCTTCACAAATCCATCATGCAAAATATTACTAAACATAAGTTAAAGGCAAGAGATAGGCTTCAAGAGGTATTTTATAGCCTTGTTAAAAATTATACTCTCTTTCCCTTCTTTCTAAAATTAGAGAGTCTACCTAAAATAAGAGAGAGAGAGAGAGAGAGAGAGAGAGAGAGAGAGAGAGAGAGAGAGAGAGAGAGAGAGAGAGAGAGAGTTTACAATGGGGGAGAAATGGGAGATATAGGAGAAAGGGGAAGAGAGAGGAGAAGTATGTAATCATAATCAACAAATTAACTACCACAATCCTCAAATGAATTCTCAACCATATTTTGATCAAATTATGACTCATCCTCCATTGAAAAATTAATCTTAATTTGTCTCAATAGCCTTTTATCCCTCTCATTAGCTGAGAAACATACTAGAAGACAAAACTTTGTTGTTAAGGATGATGGTGTCATGGTTCTCTAAGAAATAAAGGTCTTAAAGGACTCTGAAACTTTAATGAATGTTCCACCTATACCATCCAACCACCAGATCTCTCTCTTGGATTTATATTCCATCTTCTACTTTCCTTTGTCATAAAAATAAAATTTGCATATCTATGGACTTGACTGAGCCATGACTATGTCTACTTTAAGTGGTTGTAGGTACATATTTGTCAAGGATATGACTATGTCAAAAGATAAGACACTTTAATTAATCACAACTTTGCTCCTACTTCAAACCCTAGACATAGGTATACTATAGATGAAATCCAATCCCATTTATTGGTTTTCTTATGTGTTGGTAAGTGTTGTCATTTATGTCAAAGGAAATGACAAAGTGATGATGTCATGATGATGATGAGTTTGAGCTTGAAGTTGTACAAAGAAGGATTGGGTTGAATATGAGCTAAGGTAACTATATTTTGATTCTTATCATATTTTATCTATCATGTTGATTTGGTTTAAGTTCAAGGAGAGAAGACAAGTATGTGAACAATGTGCTAGCATAGGCTTGATAGCCTAGTATGTAAGCATAGATCTTTAGTATATTCTTAGATAGGATGTCGATGAATATTATGGATGATAAGATCATGTTTTAGAGTTCCTATATAGGTCAAGGATGATTAAATATATTTTTTAAGTGCATGGTATTCATTCGGTTCTTCATTAGGTTCATCTTGGCATAGTTAGTTCTATGACATAAAAATATGAGTAGGGAGTTTGCTAACATCACCATTTCCATGTACGGATGAGTCAGGGGGAGTTGGTAATTTGGGTGTTATCACATTATTCCCTATTTTATATGGTCCAATTTTTAGGTCATTTAATTAAGTGAAACTAAAGACATGTGTGTTCAAAGTTGGCTTTCCAAGTAGATTGTAGAGGTTCCCATACTTAGCCAAACCATCACTGCATGTCATACAGATATATATGAACCATTATGTTTTTGAATTTAATTTAGGTATGGATAAATTAAATAATGGTAAATTTTTTACATAGATATGTTTTCTATAGTTTCAAGAAGCTACCCTAAAAATTTGGAGTCTTGAAGTGTTGTCTAGCTCAAGTTATAGAGCTTTAAAGTTTAACAAACTATGATGGGTCAGAGACCATCAAGTTTAACCATGTCAAAGACTGATTCAATTAGTCAAAATATCTAATTGTTCTTGTTAATTCATGATCTTGTTCCAATTGTGTATGTAAGATTCAACATGTTAAAAATTTCATGCACATGTGACAAGTGTCACAAGCTCGCTAGTCTAATAGAAGATCAATGATGAGCAGTAGTTTGTACTGACAAAGATTGACAGTGAAAGTCAAAGTCAAATATTAAAATGTACATAAGACATGTGAGGGTGTCAAGTGTCATAATTTTATTAGTTTTGAGCAAGATCTAATGATGAGCACTACAAGGTAAGCACCAAGTTGATTTGTATAGATCAATGGTGTGCATTGAGTTAATATTACAAGATTGCATGAGATAAGGTCAACATATTCATTTTTTAATAGTATAGATGAGTTAAAATTTGAATAAGTTTGATGGTGTGTATTTCATCTAAGATGTAAGGACATGATATATTAACATAGTGTTTCAAGTTTAACCATTTCTTAGTGACCATTAGAATTCAAATGCTTATAAGGCGATCTATATGGAAAGTGTTCTAGACTCCCTAAGGATGATATATATGGATGTTTTAGGTTTGATCAATCCATATTAAGTATGAGTAATTACTTAGAAGGTGACTATGCATTCTTTCATGGTGTTTTATGTGCATATAATGTTCTTTGAGTAAATTGTGTTTTAGTATAAGAGTGTTTTGGCAACTATGATCATTTAAGGATATCAAAGGGGTCATGTGGAGTGGACCTATGCATTTGGAAGTGGTCCTATGCTCTTAGATTTCTTGGAGAAGTTTCAAAGAGGTGAATGGGTCTTCATAAGACCTAAAAGGTGACCTAGGCCTATTTTTAAAGAAGGTTGTGCTTAAAATTGACCCATGTAGATGCCTTAAGATTAAAGGCATATGTTGTGGATTATAAGGAAGGTTGTGAACATGATGATAATCATGAAAACACTAGAAAATATGAAATAAAATGTCGTGATTTCTAGAATTGATAGATTGGAGAGAAGAGGTATGTGTGAGTTGTGGAGAAAAAGAAAGGGTGAGTGCCCAATGGATGGATTGCAGACAAAATCAAGTTAATGACTATGTGTATGACCTATAGGTCATATTTTTGATGTCAAATACAATTATCTTACAAGTTTGAATATTGAGGATGAGTGAAGAAGTATAGAGTGATCCAAAAGGATATTTTGGATGCCTTGAGTATGAGTGAGGGATAACTGATGTATGTGTGAGCTTGGTGGTTGATTTGAGAGATAAATCATAGTGTTGTATGTGTGAATGACCATTTGCTCATGTTTTTAAGTTTGTGACAAAGTTATCACTAAGGAATATAGTGTGATTCAAAGGGTGTTTTTGGATGTGTGTGTTTATGTGAAGTGAAGGGGGATGATATACATTGTATCCCCATCAGATTGGAAAGCAATCAATGATTAGGAGATGTTCATTTCATAGGTTTTGGGAGGGTGATTAAAATCTTGGTAAGAAGGAATTGACAAATAGGTGATCATAAGGACTTGATCATCTTAGGGGTAGATGCTCTTTATGGAACAAGTGTTTCACTAAAGCTAGTCAAAAGGACTTGACCAAAAGGTGGTCAGAAGGACTCGATCATCTTAGAGGTAGGTGTTCCTTATGAAATATGTGTTTCACTAAATTTTGGTTAGAAGGACTTGATCATTCTCATATTTTTGATCATCTTACAAGACAAGTAGTCCATGTGTTTGTAGGCTTGAGAGTGGGTTTTATTCCCCAAGAGGGTTTCCCACATAGATCTTGTGCTGAGTGAATGATCTTGCATTATCTATTATTCAATGTTATGATGAGCTTATATTATTCATTATTTGAAGGTAATCTAGTTACATATGCTTATTATTTTTATTTATGAATGTCAATGAATGAATTATAAGTGATCTAAAAGTGAAAGACTGGTTGACTAATTCACTCCCCCCTCTTAATCATCATATACCTCCAATAATTGGTATCAGATTAGGTTCTTTGGAGGAAGCTTGATGGATTGAAGGAGATCCTAAGTAGCATAAGATGGTTAAATTGTTGAATAAAGAGAATCAATTGTGGAAGGTTGTGATCAAGGAACTTGAAGAACAAATATGTACTATGAAAGAAGATGCCAAAGAGGATGATAAATTTATCAGTGATCTTAGATTTCAGTTAGAGGCTACAAGTTCTAGTTTGAGAACTAAAGGTGATGAGTGTACATAGTTTAAGGTTGAAATGGAGTCATTAAATAATGAGCATGATCTTGTTGTAGTCAAGTTGGATAATCTAGAAAAGGAGCAAGTAAAGCCTGAGCAAGCTAAGAAGAATGCAAGCTTTGAAACCAATGCAAGGTCTGTTAGACAACCAAATGCTTCAATGTATGCTAGTTTATTCCATGTTCATTGTTATGAATGTAATTAGTATGGTCATATAACTAGGAACTATAGAAGTAATTTAATCAATTATGGACATTCATGGAGCTATGATAGAAGGTTTTTTTGGTTGAAGATTGATCATAGTTCAAATATATCAAAAGGTACAAATGATGTTATTTCTTTCAATTGTGATAAGAAAGGTCATATTGCTAGAATTTTTCATAGTAAATTTGATAAGCCCTCAAGTCATATGAATAAGGGAGATACTCCTAGAAAACATATAAAAATTCAAAACATGATGTGGAGACCTAAGGCAGTGAAGGCTAGACCTGTTGAGTTCAAGGATCAAAGTTCTGATACTATAGAAAAGGAATCATTATTTGAGATGTCTCAAGAATGCCAAGGAAGCTTGATATCATTCCAAATAGAGAATAAGGTGGATGATCCAAGAATCAAGTCAGTTATACCATTCAAGGCTAAGGAAAATCTAAAATAAGGATATCAATCTGATGGTTTATTTTCTATAGTTGAATAATTTTTAGGTAATGAGTTTCATGATTTCCAAGAGTTCTTATTGACTAATTTCAAAGAATAGAAGGAGAATATTATAGTGGATGAGAAATTTTTTTCTATTAAGCCTAATAAGAAGAGGAATAACTATCAGTATCAGATGACCAAGGAGGAGAAGGAATATGAGGAGTTGTGGGAAACTCCTGGTTTCACCTTGTTCTAAGGAACCATATGAAGTAGGGTGTCTTTACCTATGATTTTTAGGAGACATATTTCTAGTGGAGAAGTAAGTGATATTATGGTGTTATTTAGAAGGTCTTAAAATTCAAGGGATGAGTGTTTATAATTGGTATTAATATGTCAAGATTGTATAAGTGTTTTCATAAGGTCATAATGATGTCATAAGGTATTTTTTGCTATGTATACAGTGTCTATAGGATCAAAAGGGGTGTTTTTAGGTATCATAATGAGATTAATGGAATTTCAAGAAGAGTTTTGTGCCTAGAAAGGTCTGTGCACTTTGTTTGTAATATGCTCCAAGTGGTTTTATGGTTTGAAGATATGTTGGAGTCAAATTGGAAATTTTTAGTGCTCTCAGTTTTCTTGGTATTGGCTTAAGGGCAAGCAGGCCTAAAATGGGTTATAGGATGTGTGGGTTCTCAAAATTATGGAGGCTTAAATTTTGGTCTATAAGTATGTGATGGTTTTCTCTAGGTGTGCAAGAAGCTTTAAAAATGTGTGTTGACCAAAAGGAGGTTTGTTGACCTTGTTCGTTTTAAGATTTTAGAATTTTGGGCTATGCTAGAAAAATGGTTCTCCTTATGATTTGAGGTCTAAGGATTATTAATAGGTTGGATGGGATAAATGGGTTGTCAAATCAAGATTCCTATAGATTTGAAGGTTTTTTATTTTCAAATTATTCAAGCTTTTATCAAAATAGAGGCCTAATTAGCTATAAGGTTTGTGAAAGAAGTATGTTTCAAATGATGATCTAGGTCATGAAAATTTCTATGATTGAGGGGGAATATGAGAGTGATCCAAATATGAAGTTTTAGGTCCTAAAATGTTTATTCTAAATTTTTTGGGCTCTACAAGTTCTAGGTAGGGCTGCAAGGAGTCTAGACAAGTCTAGTATAAAGAAGAGTGCTTTTTGATCAATTTATCCAAAAGAGCATGGTATGAGTGTTTCAATGTAATTTTTATGGTTGATTTAGAACATATTTCCTATTTAAAGTATGGCTTGAAGATCTGATGGTATTTTTGGAGGTGGCTTGAAAGTAAGGGTATGAAAGTAGAGTGGTGTTGTTTAAAGACCCAAAGTAGTATAGTGTTCTGAGTTTGATATTTTCATGTTGTTGAGGTCATGAAGGTGTTCTTAAAAGTTATTTAGGTGAGCTTTGGTTATGAATATCAAGGGGGATTATTTTAGGTTGGCATAAGGAAGAGCATGGGGTTAGGGGGAGCTAACTTAGATGGCTTAATAAATTTGCATGATCAAAAGGGGAGTTAGATTGTTCAGTTTGTTTCCTATGTACCTAGGAATATGATATATTGATGTATATGGGTTGATGGAGATGCCGACATGTGGCACACATCCCCTTAGTTAGCTATATGGGTACAATATATTAGGATAATAGAGTAACTTGTGGAAGTAGTATATTGGGTAATGGTCAGTCTACATTGGGATTAGGAGATTACCCATCCATGGGTTATATATATATATATATATATATATATATATGTATATATATATATGTATATATATATATGTATATATATATATATATGTATATATATATATATATATATTGGGTAATGGTCAGTCTACATTGGGATTAGGAGATTACCCATCCATGGGTTATATATATATATATATATATATATGAGATGATTATCATGGTAAAGATATTAAGTAAGCATTGAGTCTTCTATTGTAAGAGAATATTGGAGGTTATCCCCTCGAAGAGACATTATGGAGTTATTCCTTCCTAAAGGAGTATTATATGGTGTTTCCCTACCTTAAGGGTATTTTTGCATATATTGAATATCAAGTTCTTATCAAGTGGTATCAGAGCTTCGATTTGGGAAATTTATAGAGTGAAACCCTAACTTTTTTTAAATCATCAATAAATTTTTATTGGTTGCAAATTTTTCCACAAATTTTTTATTCAATCTGGATAATATTTCAAATAAGTCACAGTAAAAAAATAGAGATTTTTTGATTCGTTTCGAGGGAGTTATTACTATTTCAGGGTTTATAATAATTTCGCTATATCTTCCGAAATATAAGGAATTTTTATTCAAAATTTTTACTGGAGATGTAAGCAGATCTAAGAGAAGCATAGTAAAAAATTCAGAATTTTTTGAGTTGTTTGCAGTGATTTGTTGCGATTTTATGGATCATTTTTGACATTTTAGGGTTTCATGAACCTTAACTTTTTTTGTGGATCATGGAGTTGCAAAAATTTTCAGGGGAAGATGATGTTGATGCTAGAGAATGGTGGCTCAATTTTAAGGAGAATAATACTAATTTTTTTTTATGGAAAATAGAATTATGTTTTTCTTTGTTTGGGCCTGCAAAACATTGGTGGACTAATGAATTGAGCTTTGCACAACAATATTCTTCATGGGAAGCAATGGAGAAAACCTTCCTAGATCGATGGGATATAAATGAAAAAGAGGATGTAGAAGAGGAAGAAAATCATGATGATAAAGAAGGAGAAGAAGCAAAAAAAGAAGAAGAAATAGAAGAATTAGTAAAAAAACAAGAAGAAGAAGAAGAAGAAGAAGAAGAAGAAGAAGAAGAAGAAGAAGTAGAAGAAACAATTGAAGAAGAAGAAGAAGAAGAAGAAGAATTGGATGATAAGGGTTCAAATAATTTGGCTCCAAATAAATCTGAGTCAAATTTTCAATTTCATGGATGCATTCAAAAGAAGAAGGTGGTTGTGTCCATAAACCCTACTTGCAAGTATAACTTCATTAACATGAATGTGGCCAAACATCTACATGTTCAAACAAATAATATCAAGGAGGTTTAAGTAGATGGTAATAATATTTCACTGTTTAAAGAATTGAAGCTCATTACAGAAAAATATGTTTTGCATTCAGATTTTTATGCTTTGGATATGGATGATATGGATATAGTTCTTAGATATCCATGGTTAGATACTTTGGGAACAATTAATATTAATGTTTAGAAAAAGTTCATGAAGTTTTGGTATAGGAAAAAGAAGATTGCTTTACAAGATATCATAGTGAAAAAGTCACCAATAACAATCTAGGTAGATCATGAGGATAAGATGGAAACAAGTGATGAAGAACATGATGAAGATTCATATGATATAGATAAAGACACACTACAAATGAGAACTTCATCTACTCAAGAGACAAAGAAGGAAAAGGTGGAAGAGGTAGAAGCAAAGGTGGATAAGGTCAAAGTATTGGAAAATGTTGAGGTATATAGACACCCAAATCATCATGAGAGGAAACAATCATGGAACCAGGTGAGGAAGTTTCATAACAACAATAATTTTTTCTATACAAGAAATAAAATTTCCAATCATTATGGATATGCATGGAATCCAAAGAAAAAATACTATGGCACATGGAATGAATGGGGGAATCACTATGACTATGCATGGAAGAATACCTACTATGGTCATGGTTGGAATCAGAGTAGTGCAGTGGAATATGGTACATGGAATAAAAAGAGGAATAATTATGCTTGGACACCAAATCAGTATAATTATGATCATAAATGAAATCAAAAGAGCACAATGGATTTTGGACACAAGCTTGGAGAGATATCACCTACCAAGATCACATATGGATGGTTAGATGATCAAGATTGGAGTAAAGTGTGCAATGATCTGAAATACACTCATTATTTTGTTTCTTCCTATGTTTTGGGGATGAAACATGTCAAATAGGGAAGTAATGCTATGTACCTAGGGATATGATATATTGATTTATATGGGTTGATGGAGATGCCAACATGTGGCACACATCCCCTTAGTTAGTTATATGGGCACAATATATTAGGATAATAGAGTAACTTGTGGAAGTAGTACATTGGGTAATGGTTGGCCTACATTGGGATTAGAAGGTTACCCATGCATGGGTTAGATAGATGTATATATATAGGAGATGATTATCATGGTAAAGATATCAAGTAAGCATTGAGTCTTCTATTGTAAGAGGATATTGGAGGTTGTCCCCTCGAAGAGACATTATGGAGTTATTCCTTCCTAAAGGAGTATTATATGGTGTTTCCCTACCTTAAGGGTATTTCTACATATATTGAATATCAAGGTCTTATCATTGTTGGGTCCAAGGATCAAGAAGGATTAGAGTATAGGTGCTCAGTGACATGAATTTTTATTGGTGGTCCTTGAGGTGGCTTGAGAGAAAAGGATAGTAAGCTTGTGTGGTGGTTCTCCATCATGTGTGGAGATCTGAATATATTCAAGAGGTAAAAAGCCTCAAATATCTTAGGGGGAGTCCCTCTTAGTGTTCTCAAGGTGAGTTCAATCAGTTTTTGTTGGTTCATGTGTGTTTAGTCCTCATTGATAGTAGTGCATGATCAAAGAAGAGTGTTGTCATGGTGCATGGTTGATAAGTACAAGGTGGTGTGCATAGATTTATGGGAGCTAACTCATATAGTTTGAGTGATTTGTGGATCCATGCATGATGTAAGGAGAAGCATTTTTGAGATGTTCCAGTCATTTAGAAAATGTGTTGAATACTCATGCATAATCAAAGGGAGCTTGTGAGTTCTATAGGTAAATAGGTCCAAGGATATAAATATCCCAAGTTTAGATTGATGCATGTCTTAGGGTTATCATTATTTCTCTAAATTTTTTAATATGATCACTCTAATTGGCAAATATCAAGGTAAGCATCTCTGTAATAAGATGTTCATTGTCTCCAAGTCCATTATTGCAAATAGAGGAGATTGGTGGCTATTTAGTACACTTTATCATTAATGGAAAAGTGGAGAAGGAAATGATGAGGTTTCCATAAATGAAAAAGGGGGATATTGTTGGTAATTTTTTTCATTGATGTCAAATATTGATGTCATGTGTACATTGATGTCAAAGGTAATGACAAAGTGGTGATGTCATGATGATGATGATGAGTTTGAGCCTGAAATTGTACAAGGTAAAATTTGGTTGCATATGAGATAAAGTAACTATCATTTAAATCTTATCATATTATATTTATCATGTTGATGTGGTTTTAGTTCAATGAGAGAAGACAAACATGTTAATAGTGTGTTATCATAGGCTTGGTAGCCTAGTATTTAAGCATGGATATTTAATATATGCTTCAATAGGATGTTGATGAATGTTATAGATGATGATATCATGTTGAATAAGTCCTATGGAGGTCAAGTATTATTATATATCTTGTGTAATTTCATGGTATTCATCTATTTCTTCATGAGGTTCATCTTGGCATTGTTGGTTCTATGATATAAAAATCATAGTAGGTAAAATGTTGACATCACCATTGCCACATGTAGATGAGTCACTAGGATTTGGTCATATGGGTGAGATAAAATTAGTTCCAAGTTTATATGGTTCAAGTTTTAGGTCATGTGATAAACATAAAGTAAATATATGTGAGTTCAAAGTTGGCTTTCTAGGTAGATTGCAAAGGTTCCCATACTAGCCAGACCATCACTGCACATCATACAGATATGTATGAACTAATATGTTTGTGAATTTAATTAAGGCGTGGATAAATTAAATAATGGTTAAAGGTTTAAATAGATATTTTTTATACAGTTTCAATAATATACCTTGAAAATTTTGAGTCTTGAAGTGTTATCTAGCTCAAGTTATAAAGCTTCAAAGTTACTCTAACAGACTGTGATGGGTCAAAGACCGTTAAGTTTAACCATGTTAAAGACTGAGGTCATTAGTTATAAGATATAATTATGAATTTTAATTCATGATATTTATCAAAAATTTTACATAATATTCAACATGTTAAATTTTCATGCATAGGTGACAAGTGTCACAATCTCACTAATCTGGCATAAGATCAATGGTGAGTGGTAGTTCATACTAACAAAGATCGATGGTGTGAGTCAAAGTCAAAGATTAAAATGTGTAAAAGGAATGTGAGGGTACCAAGTGTTATAATTATGGGATTTATGAGAATTGTATAACAATGATCACTGTAAGGTAAGGACCAGGTTGATCCATAGAGATCGATGGTGCATGTTGAGTCGATATTACAAGATTACATGAGATGAGGTCAACATGTTTATTGTTTAATAGTATAGCTAAGTTAAAGTTAAAAGAATTTATATGGTTAATATTTTATCTAATATATGAGTACATGATATATTGACATAGTTTTTGAATTTTAACCATTGCTCAGTGACCGTTGGAATTCAAATATTTGAATTTAACAAAGGAAAGACCAATGTTTGGTTTTTGAGCCATATATTTTGATCTATGCAGAATTTAACCATGGTGTAAAAATAAATTTTTTATATAAAATCAAGGCACATATATAAATATTAATTTGAAGGTATAATATCAATTAAATTTAAATGTATTAAGCTCCAAAATTTAATGTTTTTTCATTCATGCTTTGCAAGTAACCTGAGAAGGGTAATTGAGTTGTTCATGATGGTGTTTCGATGTTTATAGATGATATAAATATTGGAGAGTGTTTTAGACTCCTTGAGGATGATTTTCATGGATTTTAGAGGTTTTATAAATCTATATTCAGTATGAAAAAATTCTTAGCAGGTGACTATGTGTTCGTTCATGATGTTTTATGTGGACAGAATGTTGTTTGAGTAAATTGTGCTTTAGCAGAAGAGTGTTTTGGAAAATATGATCATTTTAGGATATTAAAGGGGTAATGTGGAGTGGAAATTTACATTTTAAAGTGGTTATATGTTATTATTTTTTCTCAGAAAAGTGTCAAATAGGTGAATGGGTCTTCATAGGACTTAAAAGGTGACTTAGGCCTATTTTCAAAGAAGGTTGTGTTTAAAGGTGACCCATGTAGATGCCTTAAAAATGAAGGAATATGTTTCAAATGAAAAGGAAGGTTTTTAAAATGATGATAATCATGAAATATTTATAAAATCTTAAATCAAATGTGGTGATTTCTAGACTTGCTAGATTGGAGAGAAGAGGTGTGTGAGTTGTAGAGAGAAGGAAAGGGTGGATGCCTAGTGGATGGATTGAAGAGAAGAGTAATTTTATGACTATGTGTATGAATTATAGGTAATATTTTTTATGTAAAAAATAGTTCTCTTATAGGTTTGAATATTGAGGATGAGCGAAGAGGTTTAGAGTGATTCAAAAGGATGCTTTGGATATTTTGAGTGTGAAAGAAGGATAGATGATGTCTATGTGAGATTGGTGGTTGATTTGAGAGGTAGATTAGAGTATGTTCTATGTGAATGAAATTTTTTAAATATTTTTAAGGTCATTATATAGTTTTTTTTGATAAATATAGTGTGATCCAAAAGGTGGTTTTGGATGTGTGTGGTTGTGTGAAGAAGTAAAAGGGGTTGATAGACATTGTATCTCCATCATATTGGTAGGAAATTAGTGATCAAGAGATGTTCATTTCATAGGTGTTGGGAGGTTTCTCAACATCTTGGTTAGAGGGACTTGAATAATAGGTGGTCATAAGGACTTGATCATATTATGGGTAGGTGTTCCTTATGGAATAGTTATTTCACTAAAGCTAGTCAAAAGGACTTGATCAGTCTCATATTTGTGATCATCTTATAGGACAAGTAGTCCATGTGTTTATAGGATTGAGAGTGGGTTTTATTCCCCAAGAAGGTTTCCCACATATATATTATGTTGATTGAATTATCTTATATTATCTATTGTTCAATGTTATGATGATCTTCTCTTATCATGATTTGATGGTAATCTAGTTACATATGCTTATTATGTTGATTCATGAGTGCCAATGAATGAATGATAAGTGATCTAAAAGTGAAATATTGGTTAACTAATTCACCCCCCTCCTTAGTCATCTTATATATAAAAAACTATAATATTGATACCAATGAATATTTACTAGGCTTCTTGATCTCATTCCAACAACTAGTTGCCCATTTTTGCTCTCTATTAGGCCTAAAAAAACTATCCTACCTTTAAGCATCATAGAAGCCAAGAACTCATTATACATATGGATTCCATATAAAAAATTATAAACACAATATTGAAACAACATTGTAACCTTACAAAACAAGTCCTATGGGTTATACATTTTCAAACCAGAGGTCTAAACTAAGTTTTAACGGTGGTCTTTAAACTTGGAATATCTGCTCTCGAGTAACCTGAATTGTATTGGGATCTCAGCTCTATGCATTTACCTAATTGGGTCCACAAAATATTTTGATCCAACATATTTATCTATGTTTCATCTCTACCATGCTATTTATCATATTTTAAAATATGACTTTTGCATCTTCTAACATATGTCTTCATCTCATACACACCTAGGAACTGGATCAAAATCTACTCTATTAATCTCCATTGGAAGTCTCCTAGCTTTAACTTTCATTATCACCCATTGATTTGCTATATAGGCTTCCCATATTGTGACACTTGTCAATCTTATGTTATTTTTATGAACCCAACTATCGTATCTCCATCTGGTTCATGTGCTTATGCTATGTGGTGACCTTACATGCAATCTGGGCTCATTGACTTTATTTGCACCATCAATATTTTATACAAGGCTGAATGTGAATCATCGATATTTATTTTCTTAATTAAACACATACCACTGATCCTTTAATTTAGTGTGATCATGCCACTTGTTAAACCCATGTTCAATCCTAGGATCTTCTAACTTGTTGACCTTATGCTCATTATTGATCTTGATGGTCCCACTGAATTAAGCTATTATCCATGTTTTATGATCTATGATACAATCAAGTGATATTTAACACTTGTTAGTTGTATATTCACTCTTAGGATCCTTTTGAAGATTTTTGAATTTAAATGACTACTTTATGTGGGTTTTATTTGACATCTCTAGGCACATCTCTCATTGATAGACCATCTTTGAATGCTTATGTATTGAGATAGAAAAATCATCAAGACACCAAATTTATAGGGGACATTCTTGGCATGAAATAAATCATTTCATGTAATCTTTAAAATTTGGTTGACTTCCGAAATGTACTTATTAAATACACAACCAAACTGGCCTATATATTCCTACATGACGTGTCATGATGGTCTAGCTCCTCTAGGCTTGTGCTCATTATATTTTAACCTATCAAGGCTATGATAAAAAATTTAGACTTTGAAAAAACCTAATTCATGCCCCCTAGATGCCATGAACACCATGGAAACTTACTAGATCTTTTCACTTGTAATTCTAGACTTGCTTCTCAAAAATCATCAAATTACACTTCAAGATTGATTAAAGTGTTTCAAAATCTTGCAAGTTATATGTGATATTATTATTCCCCCATTTTATAATCCACTCAATAGTAAATCTTCTCAACTTTTCACACCATAATTAGGACCTCCAAAAATACCAATCCATCCAAGCAAAAGTTTCATATGTAGGCCAATTTTGGCCATTACACCCCATCAAGTCTATTCATAAAATACATACCCTTCCTAACTCCATTATTCAAATTTATAATAATATATGTATTTACATATCCTTTATTTACACAATGTTTTGGGTCCTCTTCCCAGTCCTTCAAGACTTCCTTGAGATCATTAATTTCAAGCCATTTTAGGGCTACCTCTTGATTGTAAGAGAAATAACCTTTGGTAATTTATAATAAATTTCAAAAGTAACCCTTTTAATAAAATATACCTTATTCCATTGATTATAATAATAAATCACATCATATCTGAGAGCATATTTTGTAAATACATAATGAAAAATATTAGCATATGGGAATACCTTTGGTTTGGAAGATACTTGGTAAATGCCAAATTTATATAGTTCTAGTAAATCATATTGATATTAAATTTCATATTATATGATAACTCATAATCTAATATGGAGCAAGCCTCATCTACTACACAAATTAGAACATTGTAGTGATCATATGAGAAAATTTAGGGAAATAAATCCATGTCTCTAAATTATTTCTAAGTCCCAAAAGAAGATGTGTCCATCCTATGTATCTAGTGTGACTTTGGTGTTTTCTATGAAGAGTAGGGTGGTTTTGGTATATTAATAAAGTTCTCTTAGTTTCTTCAAAAATATAAAAATTATCTTTACTCTATGATTTTTTCTATTAATGGAGGGCCCTTGTAATTATCTTGGATATTTTAACTTCACATGCCTCTTAATCATAATTAAAATATTTTAAAAGTAAAATTTTCACATCATACTACCTTCAAAATAAGTGAGTTAATATTAAATGAAAACTTACATTAATTAATTTTCTTAAATTTCATTTGCGATTTACTTTTGGTAATTTTCATGGCTAAATATTGAATGGAGATTTTAATCCATCCACATGCTATCATCACATGCTCTTGTAGTCATGAAGTGCATATCATGCAATTGTTCACTTTCACACCTTGTGTGACCCTGTTGAATTATCTATTTTACCATATACCCAATTAATTATACATCTTAATTATTCTTACATTTATTATGTAAAATTAAAATAAGCCATCTCCTCCTTTGATTTGGTCAGAATCATATATTGTTTTGAGTCTTTATGTTGTTTCTCTTATTGTATATATGTGTTGAGTTTACAAATTATGCTTAATGATCATAATTTTCACTATATCTTTGATAAGTGTTAATTGATTATTATTACGTGCTCATAGACTAGACAGGGTTTATGAATCATTTTATATCTATTTGGGAAGCACATGGATATGTTGGGATATTAAATTCCATGTCCAATATATTTTAAGTCCACACTTACATATATAATATAGTATTAGTGAACCTTATATTAAATTTTTACCAAATAAATATCTACTGTCATCATAGGTGAATACATGGTGTCCATCGAGTAGACACAAAGTCACGGGGTCAAGGAATTCCCTTTTTTATCATAGTGTTCTTGTGTGATTTTACAAATATGTTAGAATTTAAAATATAATATAAATATGGAAGCACCCATTCCCTTAAGTAAACACATGAGAATAATAAGTCAAGATTATTCTTGAAATTTGATTATATATATATATAAAGTGAAAAAAATATGAGTGACATAAAATAAAACACATGGTATCCATCTGTTGGTCACACTCTTGTAGGATCAAAAAATCCAAAGTCAAAAGTTATCATAATGAATTCCATGGATTTGAGATAAATATTCTTAATATTTTTTTGATCTAGTCCATTATAAAAAATAAATAAACCCATGATCACAACTTAAAAATAAAATTAACCAATGAATAAGTAATATTGAAAACCCAATACATGTGGTCATGCTAACATAATTATCATAACCTATCCATTTGATGCACTTTCAATTGATGTTTGAGACATTGTTATCTCATGTTTTACTTGATTCTTGTTGGCACTTTAATTTATTTCCACAAACATTGATTTTTATTTAGATGTTATGATTTTTTTATCATTGATTATCAATTACAATTCTGATTAGTTACAACAAGAGATGATTAATGACTTAATGGCATACTTGATTCATTAAATGTTATGTTAGAATATTATGTATAGTTTAAAATTTACATTATTACATGGTTATTTTTACCTTATTTAGGTACTGTTGATGTCTTATTTTATTACTACATAAATAGGATAATGAGCTAGGCTTGATGATCAATTCTAGTAATATTGGAATAAAAAGGTTAAAAAGTATAAAAAAAAATTAGATAATTTAATAGAGTTATGATCAGATTGTAAGCCTTCATTTAATTCTCTAAGTCATATATCGATATCTTATAAGTCTTAATTTATTATTGTACAAACTTTGAATTTGACTATCGATGTTGTTGACGTTTGTTGCAATTACATATATTATTTTGAAGTTGGATTATGAACCTTTTTCACTATGACAAATCATTTTGGATATTATCTTGGTTTATTTGTGAATAGGTCTTTGACTACATTTTGATTGGTTGGTTATTACTCTTACCTTATAGTTTTAATGACTCATTTTGAAGACTTAATCCACCTATTCTAGTTGGACTTCTTGTTACTTATGCATCATGCCCTAATTTTGTCAATTAAATCATGGAACCTATTTTTTTAAAATCTTTTGAAACCTGGTTCAGCCTTCAGATACAAATTTTAAATTGTTTTCGATGCACAGTGCAATTTTTATTTGTTACCACTAGGCACTTTTCAAATGCAATTTCAAATAAGTAAACAAAGTCTAATTCTATAAGAATTTTTCATGATGATAATCAAATGTCACTAGAATTTAATATTGAAGAAAGTAGCATAAAATTCCTTCCCATGTGTTAATTTCACATTAATTAAAACACTCTTTTATGTTGATTTATGTGTCTATCCAATTTTCAAATTTCATTAGAAATCAATTTTTAAGAGACATTTTTCATGGATAAATAATATCCATTTATCATTAAATTTTCCAAGATGGTATAAAAATGTGGGAATAATTTGAAGGTGAAAAATAGTGGCATGAAATTTCTTCCCATGTGTTAAATTTATAGAAATAAAAATTGTATTTTGTGTAGATTTTTACTTAGTCATTTTGTACATCTTCCCAATTACCAAATCTACCCAGATTGCATGTTTCAAACCTAATTTATCAAGGCCAAAATTCATGAAATTATGTTTTAATTTTCCATGATGGTAGTCAAACATGGGAAGACTACATTAGTAAATAATTCATATAAAAATCCCTATCATGAAAAAAATGCACAATAATAAAAATCAGAATTTAAAATAGTTTTTACTTGGTCATTTTTGCTTCCATTTTCCAAACTTGCTTTGTGCACACTTTTAAGACTTATTTTCATAGGGATTAATAAAATCTATAATTTTTGAAACATTTTATGAAGATAGATAAATGTAATGAAAATGTAAGGTTAAAGATAAGTCCACAAAATTTCAAACTAACTATTAAATTCACATCAATAAAAGTTGTCATTTGAATTAATTTTTACTAGGTCATTTTTTTGTGTTTCTAGTTTTCAAATTTCACTGACAAGTAATTTTCATAAGGCATTTCACATGGCCAAACATATCCAATTCCTATGAAATGTTTCATGAGATTATCCAAATATCAGCAAAATACAATGGTATAGAATATGGCACAAAATTATTTCTCATGTGTAAACTATGATACAATCAAAACAAGATTCTATGTTGATTTCTACATTTTCATTGTAAAATTTTCCTAGTGTGCACTCTTCATACCTAATTTTATAGGGCTGAATCAAGTCAAATTCTACAATAATTTTTCTTGATTATCTTAAAATATAATTATAATTTAATGTTACAAAAGTCACATACAATTTCCTCCCATGCACAAAAGTGTAGCAATAAAAAATGGCTTATCTACTAATTTTTACTTGGTCATTTTATGCATCTTTCCTATTACCAAATCTATCCTATGTGTACATTTGAAACCTAGTTTCGTAGATCCAAAACATATTAAATTATGATAAACAATTTCATGAACATATAGAAATGTGAGAAAAATACAATGGTAAAGGAATTCACATGAAATTATTTCTCATGCACAAAGTGTGTAGCCAAGAAAATTGACCTATGTACTAATTTACGTATCTTCCCAGTTGCCAAATATTGTCATTGCACACTCTTCAAACTTAATTTTGAAAAAATAAATGAGGTAAAATACTAAAGTGTGTGGGAAGGATGTGGGGTGAATAAATTATCAATAAATTCATTCCCATGTGGGAAAGTTATAGATTTGAAAACTTACTTTTACGTTGATTTTTAATTGAGTCATTTTCTATATTTATAGTTTTCAAATATCACTAGTGCACACTTTTGAAAATTATTTTTGTAGGAAATAATGAAGTCTAAATTGACTAAAATTTTGTATGATAATACCTTGATTTTATTAGAATACAATTACATTGGTCTTGTAGTAATTATATTTTCAAATGAAAAGATATGATAGTGCAAAGTGACCTTCTAAAAAGATGTCACTTGGGAAACTTTCAAGTAGAAAGCACTCAAATGGCAATGTGTAGGGATTAAATTTATTAAAAACATACCCTTTTTAGTGTATTTTCAATAACTTTACATAAATATAAGATATGATTGGGAATGTTCATGTCTTATCCTATGAATTTATCTTTTGGTGTATTCTTAAGGTATTGGTGTGGTTGTGCACGAATGTATGTTGATTTTAAAGCCATATATTTTGATTTTTAGTTCCATTTTCAATGTTGTTTATTATTTTTAAAATTTGGTTTATTCATATTTATAATAGTGTTAGTTTAAAATTTGATAGATTCAAGATGAAAAACCTATCAATATTTTAATCTCAAGGCTCTATTGTTTCTAAATAATGCATATTTTTTATTTTAATATCTTTCACCTTTGAGAAGAAATTAATAAGTTTTTATTTAATGTTTTGGTATAATTTTTCTAAGAGGATAACACTATTGAAGACAAGGCTTATCACCTATATTTAGTGGATCTATGACTCATGTATGGGAAATATGAAAAGAAAACAGATCAAGAAGAAAATTTGCATAAATGAATGGGCTCTTATTATTAATGTCGATGCTTAAGATATTTTATTATCACCAATAATTATCTACCACTTGAATTTAATTTGATCCTATAATTTAGGTTTTGTTCATGTATTGCCTTGGATATGTAATTTCACATTGAATTTGGGCATTGGTTGGTGCCTTTCATTTAATATTTTTAACCACCTGGTGGGTGGATAAGATTGGAATAAAATATATATCAATCTAGAAATAATACTGAATTATGGGCTAGTTCATTAGTGTATAACATAGAATAAAGGACCAAACACTTATTTTCTACAATTTATTACTTTTCATAGTTAGTTTTTCTTATGAATAGTGCTGTTATGAAGCATTTTTTTTAATTCCCCTAATTTTGGGTGGATCCAAATACCATTTTTCAAGAAAATACTATCAATAGAAAGTTTGGGAAGATCTATGTTCATTATCAATGTATGTATATGGTGATTTTGTCCATATTTCTTCATACTTTACTATCTTAGACTCTTGTATCATCTTTGTCCATAGTTGTTTACTTACTAGCCAGGTAATAGATTGGTTACATGGAGTTCATCTAAGTCAAATGAATAAAATTTGTTATAGATATAAAACATGCTTGAATCTCTCTTTTTCCTTATTTTTTCATCTTTATATAAATCTATTAGAGTAGATATAATAGATTTGAAAGTTACAATCCAAGTTTGCAAGCTTTATCTTGATTTCAAATCCATTTCATTATTTTTAATGCATTGTTAAACTCCATTTATGCAAAGAAAAATCATTAGATCAATTATATTTCCATGACTAATCCACATCTATTTATTTCCTACATAATATATCTATAATAACATCATCATCCATCATTTATCTGAATATATTCTAAATGTTCCCTTTGAAATGGAATAATTTCACATCAACAATTAGGTTACCTTGCAAGCTAAGACCTGACAATAATAGACATTGCATATATTTTATCTCCTTTCAGGAGAGGTTGGGTGGAATTACACCTACCTAAGTTAGTGTGCCAAATGACCCATAAATAGATTGGTGATAGAAAGAGGGTTGATCTAGGATATTTTTAGGTATTTATGATTAGTTATGATTCTTATAGCCCATCCTTTATATTTTTTCCATCTTATTGTGTGCTTAAAACACATACCAACATATTGGTAGTAATAAGGAGGTCTTGAATGGAATAATATCTAATTATTATGTTTGATTATGAACTTTTTCCTACCTTTGAACCCACACATGGCATTATCTTGTCTTGGTGGAAATTTATACTCTATTAATATTCCAAGGCATGTTCATGACTTACCCAAGAATCTTGACAAAATTTTCACAAAATATACACATGGAGGAATTCACATCGCTAAAGAACACATACACACATTTAAAGAGGCCATAATTCAAATCTAGATCCAACATAAGGATGTAGTTTATCACTTAATTCCCTATTCCCTAGATGAATATGCTTAATATTAATAGATATACCTACTCAATAGATATATAACTTCATAGACTATCATTAAAAATATATTTCTTAATCATTTTAGTATGCCTATTGATCTTGATATGATGTATTATCAGTTTGATAGAACTTGTAAGGAGCCTAATGAACCTATGAGCTTACTCAATAGTCATTTTCACCAACTGTGTAAGAATTTAAAAGATCCATTCCTACAGATAGAGGTGGTGGATATTAAATTTTATTTTAAAACACTTGATCCCATAATTACTATGCTTATTTTAAGGACACCATCTGCTCTCCTATATTTAACATAATATTATAAATAGGCCTTCACTATTTAATATTAAATGATGCCACAAAGGTATGGTATTGACCAAATTTGCTCTTTCAAATAGTTGGATGTTCACACCAAATATCCTCAAACATATTTGCTTATATGTCATCCTATAGACCAATGTGTCAATTATAATATATACTTGCCTCAATCTCATGTCCAATTTGACCTCCTAGTGACAAATGAGAACCATTTTGTGGTTTATAATAAATGTTATTATGTTTTTTTATAATCAACCTGCCATTTTATCTTGTTCTTGTGATCAAGTGTCATTAAGTTTTTTTATTGATCAAATGTTATTTATTATAGGAGGTACTTCAAAATCAATGTATGGCATGACTTATGATTCTACATTCCCAAGTTTCCAACTTGGAAATTATGGATACATAAATGAATAAGTCATGATGACAAGAAATGTCCCATTCAAAATACAACAACCAATCCCTAAAAATAGTGACGATGAAGAAATAATAGTCATATTAGGTAAGCTCCCACATGAAGATCCAAGTAGTAAAGAGATGTTTGTAAAAGATTAAGAATTAAACACTTCTTATAGTCAGCCTAAAATTGAAATAAAAGAGTTTGGGTAGATAATATAAGAAGATGCATGCTATGCATCTAAAACATTCAAAACATATGTCTCTGCTCCTATATTTGACAAGATAGTTCTAGAAGATCAAATACTTGATGACAACAAATTGAGTCCCATCCCTTCATTATAGATGGAGGAGGTAGAAGATAACCAAGTGGTTTTCCTTACATAAAAAGAATTATAATGTTTAAATCACCCTAAATAATGAAATTATAACAAACATGAGATTCACTTGACAACAAACATAAACAAGTCTAAAATGAACAACCCTAAATAGGGTGGCCTAAATGAATAAATGAAGATCATGAGAGTTGACGTTGACAATTACTAGATCTAATAAAACTCTCCACATAAAAAAACACTAATTATAAATCTAGAAGGTCCTTGACTTGGGAAAAACTAATTCCATCTCTTTTAAATGATGAAAATGACAGTATGGATATTACCAAAGTGTCTATGGTGACTAAATAATATCTAGTAGTGGATTCACAACTTGGATATCAAAAATAAAATGCTTTTACTAGGTTGGGTATACAAGTTATTGTGGTATATATTGATGCCCACCCATATTCCTCACCACAATTCAATGTTTACTCAGAGGTATTTCTTAAACTCTATCCTAAGTGCTTGATAATGAAATGTAAGTGCATGACTCAATTTTATGTCATAGATATGATCAATTTACATGAAACCATTACTAATAATATTCTTTCAGATAGTGTTTCATAATGTTAAGGAAAAAATAAACTTGATTTCGTGTCTTCCTTTGGTAGGATCCATACCAACCTTCCCAAAATCCTAAACATCAATATTTTTTGTATCAGGTGTTTAACTACTGAGGACTTTTTATTGTTTGACAGTGGACAATGCCTCAAACTTTATTGTCATTACCCTATTTGACAAAAAATTATTTCATATTGTTGTTATATTTAATTATGAACTATTTGAGACATATTTTATTACTTACTATGATGTTACAATTCTATTATCTATATTGACACATTTTTTATAATTACTAAGATAATTATGGATGCATTTTCATTACAACATTAGATATTTGTACTTAATACGTACCAATTTATTATTTACTGAGATGTGTTATTTAAAATTTGTTATTGAAATTATTGTATTCAAAATTTTAGATACTAGTGATGGTCTTTTTTTTTATTGCAAGGATAGGTACTTGATCTGGGTTATGTTCAAACTTGAACAACAAAGAAACATGGAGAAATAATGTGGATGAATAAAACAATGAACTCAATTATAAAAATTTAGCTTGATGGTACAATTATTTAATTCATTTTTTTTACATAATTTAGTGTTGAGTGTTATCAATTGATGTTTGATTTTATTTTTGGTTGATTTTGGTCAATTTTGATGTTTCTGCAAACACCACTTTACTTGATGTTATCAATTTTGGAAATTATCACTTTGTGAAGTTATATACTTAGTTTTGAGACTATTGATTGCTTATTGATGTCATTATAGTCAATTATGTTTTATTGTATTAATGATTGTCAACTTCAACAGTGCATTTGGTCATGTATTATTAAGTATTGACTCTTCATCACCTTGCATGATTATCTTGATATTGTTTAGATAATTGCTTTACATTAACCATGTTTTAATTGAAGGATATTATAAACATGTTATATATTATCTATGTTTAAAATTCTCATACATTAATTTTAGGCATTAAATTACTTATTTTCTTTGTTTGTTCATTGAGAATTCATTATTTGTCATAGCCAAGTTGGCTTGGATTTGTGTTTAGATTACTAAGTTTTTGACCCACCTCAGGGAATGGATAATTAGTTGATGTTTTATTTTTTAAATCCATATGACTTTAGAGTTATGTAATTAGATAAATTTACCATGAAAAGGTTTGAGACTCTTTTATGGGTTTTTAAGTTTTATTATGTTCATTTGGAGTCGATGGCTCAAAGAGATATATGATTTGGGGAGACTTTGCCAATTTTTTTGGAATGGTAGCCAAGGGGGATGTAATTAAACTCTTGCATGAGGTTTTTTAGTAGTTTTTATTATATTTGAATAATTAATCTTATCATCCATGAAGTATTTTAGTAGAGTTAACTCAAGTTTGGTTTGGATTATATTGCTCGACTGGTTTTGTTCAAGGCATGTGGATTTTGGATGTTGGTTTTTCATTAAACTTTGGGAGACTAGAAGAGAAGAAAAATTTATTTTGTGGTAAACTTAAAAATTATAATTAAGTGGTTTTTTTACAATTCTATGTTTATATTTTATAGTGGGTTAAAAATGGTGAAATAGGTTATGGTTTTATCCATAAACACTATCATTGGATTCTACTTGCATTAAGGTGTTTATTAATAACCCTAACTAGATTCGATGGATTTTGTTTTTCTATGATTTTCATTATGGCCATTATAGAGTAGGAATCTAAATTAATTTAGTCCATGCATTAGTATACAAAAACCAAAATAAACATAAATGACACAACATACTAAGCCTACTCCCTCATGAGGTTTTGGAAATGAATTTTAAGAGATATTGAAATAAGGAATACTACCATCAAACCTTCCCAAGAGCATCATCCATCCTTCCAAGTGCAGTGAAGAAACATGATTTTCTCTTGACTTGATGCTCCAAGTCTTTATCAATGTGATTATCAAGCTTATCCATAATCTCTCAATGCACCAATGGCTTAGGCTTATGAATTTGATCAATGCGTGCATATAGTTGAAGCTTTTCTATTGAAATTTATACATAATAAGCTTGCATTAATGAATCTTAAAAATGGTGGTCTTATCCCTCTTATTTATATCTTTTTAGAAATGGTCAAAATCAACCATGACCATCCATCTTGAGACCAAGATGTGTGGCCATGAACCAATTCATTTTTGGAGGCTCAAGCCATAAATATCCTCATTAATATTTAGAAGAATGGGGAATTAATGAGGCATGGGAGGGCTTAAACCTAATATGTGTTCCATTAATAGATTATGGATGCAACCCCATTTATGATGTCATAGGGTGATGTATAATTGACTAATGAATTTCTAATTAATATATTTTTAATAACTTCCATGGATTTTTCACTTAAACCCTTCATTTGGTTTAATTTTCTTAAGTGAGTTTAAATAATTTTATATAATTATTTGAAAATTGATTGATCACTTAATCAAACTGGTTGAAATGTCAATTTACTAAGTCATAATTTAATTAGAATATAATTATAAGGTGTCAATTGTGTATGGAACAATTCCTCATTTAGAGCATTATGGACATGAAATAACACATGCACTTGATGTGTGCTTCCAAATTAGAATAATTAAATAGTTTAGAGAATAATTTTATGTGGTCTCAATTTGAATCAAAGTGATTTGATAAAATGTAATAATCACATAAAATTCATTACCCCATTTAGGGATACATTAGCCTAAATCAACATTTGTACGTGATAAGCTTGAACCATTTAGCATGCTTTATTGATTTTGGCCCAAACTGTGCATTATAAAAAAATGTTGATTAGATTTAAAAAATTAGCATAATAGGGATATGAATTATATGTCTATATTTTGACCCTATTTGAGAAAGTGTGGCAAGACATTCAAGTGAAGCAATGTATTTTCAAAGAATGAAAGAGTTGTTAAGAAGAATTTTAAAGGGAATGATTGAATAAATTATCTATGATGCCCCCTCAAGAGGGAATTCAAGGATGAAAGAGAGGGATGGACTCTCGAAAAGAGAGAAAGAGTGAAAGTAACCCATGGATGAGAGTATATTCATATGAGTTAATGCTTTCATACATTGATTCCCAATGATAAAAAATTAAATATAATATAATGGGACCCAAGGTAGGGGAAGTGGGAAGGATGGAATACCAAAATATAAATGGAACACTTTGACACCTAAAGAGGGAAAAAGTTATGTGATTAGGGAATGATCGATCCTGAGACAAGTTGCACACTTTAAATTTTCCAAAATAAGGGCAAAAGATACAAAGATTAGAATTAGAATAAAAATGAGAGAATTGCTCTAGATAAAGGTGGTCAATGAATTAATAATGTGCCCCAATAGGGTGGATTTGATCTATGGATAAATTGATTTTTCCCCAGTAGGTCTGATTGGATCTATGATTAGGAAAAATATTATGCCCAAGTAGGGAAAATTGGTAATCATAGCTCAAGGATATAGCCTAATGAATAGATTAAATATGAGTGGGAACAAATGTAGATGTAAAGATCTCATGACTGAAGAAGCCACAACAAACCCATCATATGAGGATACACAAAGTGATGAAAGAGATGATTGTAATAATAAGGGTTGTTGAGCTGAACCAAGATACATCATGTATCCAAACATTACCTACCTGGTCCAGATGAACCTCAGGCCAATGTAGTTTTCCTAAAAGATGGAGAAAATGGAATGAGGAATAGAACAAGAAAGATGGACCATTGTTCAAATGTGAAATCATGTTAGGTAGTGAATATGCAAGATAGTGCCTTAACTAGATTTTATAATATAATTTAGGAGATGCACATCCCAAATGAATCATAGAAATAGTTAAATTAATGAACAATGTATGTCAAGAGATGCATGTCTTACATAGAGTCTCATATTAGGTATGGTGTATGCATAAATGATCTTTGAAGCATCATTGATTGTTGGACTTGGAGCACTTGGTGTTTATTATAATAAAATGAAATTATGCATCATAAGTATGAATGATGATCTTTGAAGCATCACTGACTGTTGAACTTGGATCACTTGGTGTTTATTATATCAACATGAAATTATGCATCATAAGTATGAATGACTTATAATGACATTATATTTTTATTGTAATTAGTCAATTCAAATGTGAATATTTATAACTAAGGATAATGATAAAAACTACCAATACCAGAGTTAAAACTATTTACATTTAAACAAAAAAAAACAAGAAAGAAAAAATAAAAAAATGTAATCTAACTTAAAATCAAGATATGAATAATTAGGATTTAAGTAGGAACAAGAATGTATAAAAACAAAACAAGAAAAACTTAATAAACAACATGAAAGAAGATACAATTAATTAAGATCCATATGTATTAACAAGATGTACTTGGAGAATAAAACAAAAGAACAAGCCAAATACAATTCTAAACAAATGAAGCCTAACTGAAAACTAGACCAAAAGTGGTTAGAGAATGTTTATGAACTCAAAAAGATCAAAAAAACACAATACAAGACCAAATAGTAACACCAAAAAAATAGAAAAACACCAAGAATAAATAACAAAATAAATGGAGATACAAGAAATCACAACAAAACAGTAATAAAAATCAAATAAACACACACAAAAAAGAGTTAGTCATAATGTTAGTGCAAGCAAATAAAAAGGTGAATGGTTCGTGTAAGTGTAATAAAGATTAAAAAAAACAAGAACAAAAGATAAAAAATTTCCCCCGAGTGATAAGGAAACAACATAGAACAAAATGGAGGGAAAAAAGAGAAGAAAGGGGTGGTCGAGCTAACTCTAGATGTACAAGACAGGTGGATTCTGCCTACATAGTTCCATGTATGTGGGATCCAGCATGAACTTCAAGCCAAATGTAGTTATCCAAAGAAATGGGATAGAAGAAAAATGATGATGATAAAACATGATTGATCTTGTAGAGGAAATAAGGAAATGGGATCACAAAATGGCAAGTGCATTCAAATGAGTGATCATAAAACAATGAGAGTATGGGATCAATTTCTCACAAAATGATGAGAGTGTATAAAAAGGGGGACTAGGCTAAACTTAATGTGAATAAATCATGGCTTACATAGTTCCACTAGGACCTTAATTCACAGTAGTTATGTCAACACAAAAGGTGGTGAGAATCGACTAGGTAACAATAAGCTCTCAAATAAAAGCAAATGACAAGGCAAATGATAATAGTAATGGCAAGGTAATGTGGCAATACATGATAAAAATGTTTTGTTCCTAATTTTCCCATAGGTTATTATAATTAGGAAATAATGGCATAAATTAATGATCTAATTTTCCATAGGTGGTTATAATTAATACCACAAGGTGGCATGTTGATTTGCCCATAGGCAATTATAATCAGTGACACAATATATAATATTGATTTGCCTAAAGATGGTTATAATTAGTAACACTAGTCAAATGTAAATGAAATATAACTTGTTATATCTACTATCACACTACTTCCATAGGCCGTCATTTAAACACAGAATTTTAAAACTACTGAAACTAGATCAAAATCCCCTCATAGAAGGTGCAGGAAAAACCAAAGGAACCAATATCAAAAGGGTTGGATAGGGCAGCTAAAAATAGGATTTGGTCAATAATAAAGGTATGGAAAATTTTCATATGACATAAATAATAATTTCAATATGGAAATTGGATATAATAGAAAAAGGGTTGCCCCCAAGTGATAAGGTAAGGTAAATGGTAGGGTAAATGGAAAATGATTATGTTACACCTACTGATGTGGAGATGCACGTCCTAGTCAACCTATGAAATAACCATAAGAATCAATCATAAAAATTACTAGCACACACCTATTTTGAATAGATGTTATGTCAAAAACTTGTTTTATATTTGAACTCCAAAAATGTTATTGTGATCCCCATTGGTCATTGATTTTGCTTCCTCCAAATGTCAACACAAGGTGTCTTCATAGCCTCTAGAAAGGAAAGTTTAGCTAGGGATGGTAAATAATGTTAGGCATAGGATAAATGGTATAATTTGGTAATGTAAATATGGATGATAATGGAATGTATAATGGTTGGGAAACAAATGAATATTTGGATTTTTAAGCACACATAATATTGTTAACTCTAGATTTGACATAATTTTGGTTATGGTGAAGCCAAAGAATTTTGAATATGCTCTAGATAATACCACCAATTTTTTTTTTGTTTGGACCTAAGAGTAGCTACCATCTAATTATGTTTAACATAGATGTTAGTGCCTTGATGAGGTTTTCACTAATGAAGTTGTCTTGATTTTCCCATAGCAACTCTGAGGAGGTTTCACTAAGGAACATTGACTTTTGATTTTGATTGTCCCCTAGAACCTCTAAAAAATTTTCTCTATAAAATTATTCTTCTACATGAATGTGGTCTTGGTCCCCCTAATATTTTACACCTAATATGTCTTCATGGATGTAGTTCAACAAAGTGTGATTATGTCAGTCCCAATCGATGCTTGTGGGAGGTGAAATGTCAATATAATGGTTATATGGGGTAGTAATAATAGAATGATTAAAGGTAGCATAATCTTCATAGAAGATACTAGGAGAACTTGTGTTAATGTTGAAGTAATCATCCTCAAAAACCATATAAGGATCACAAATATATTTAAACTAATCTACAAGGCAAGTGTAACCAATGTTGTAATAGCCATAATTGTTTTCTGATTATAAAGCGGATTTTGATTCAAAGGACTCTAAATCCAATGTTGACACTGATGTTGATTTTGCTTTTGAATCTAAATTTGATGTCGATTCAAGAATAGAACCTAAATTTAATGTGGATTCTTCATCTAGTGTGGATGTTGCTACAATAATGTCTTGTTGAATGCTTAGTATTAGACAAGTAATGGCCTATGATGTCATAATGGGATCTATAAAAATAGATTCATCTAGGAAAGGTTCAACATAGACTGGCTCATTTAGGTGAATCACCTCAAATAGAAGGAATAGTTTGAGGGGTGACTCCCATAGAGACTATCTTATCAAAGTGAGACTTCTGAACGAGGGGAAAAAGGTCAAGAGATACCTCTATAGAGACTAGTTTATCAAAGGGGTGGGGCCCTTTAAAAATAAGACAATGGTCAAGATAATGATTTATCCAAAGGTGGTTATAATCATTAATAAGTAACTCAACAAAGACTATATTGTCAGATTGAGAATCCTCAACAACAAATAAAGGATCAAAAGATGATTCATCATAATTTAACTCATCACAAATAGGTGTTTCAACAAAAAAAATACAACCTTGGTTTGTAATTGGTTGTAAAATATCAACTTTGAACACATTTTGGTCCTCTAAAGATGGTTCTTAAATAGGCAATGGTTGGTTATATTATGGCTCAAAGACTGGCACAAATTTTTTAAAGTGGGGAATAGTTGGCATAAAGTGAATAATGGTTTGTGGTTAAATAATGGGCTCTCTAAAAATTAGACTATTGAAGAAGGGATCAACAAAGACTAGATTGTAAAAGTGACATTCTTCAATAATAGGTTTAATAAATATTGGTAATGGGACTAGAATGGTAATGACTAAGAATTATAAATTTTGATTGATAATGTAATCCAAAGGAGGAGGTCTCAGTATAGTGACCTTTGGGCATTGCAAAGCTTGGTTTCTTATGAAAATCAAAGGAGGTTAACCTAGAATGGTAACCTTTGAGTGTTGTAAAGCTTGGTGGCTAATGCAAGCCAAAGTAAGATAACCTAAAATGGTAAACTTTGAGTGTTTCAAAACTTGGTTTCTCATGCAAGCCAAAGGAGGATAACCTAAAAAGGTAAACTTTGAGCACTATAGAGTTTGGTTGCTCATGTAAGCTAAAGTAGAAAAACTTAGAATGATAACCTTTGAGTGTTGTGGAACTTGGTTGCTTACACAAACTGAAGGAGGATAATGAGATTATAATATGAAAATTAGCATGGATTGGTTTCATAATTAAAAATTATCTCCAAATAGGGTGATATCCTCAAACCTAATAGAGTGCTCATGTCCGTCATAAAAATGCTCTTCCTCATAACTATGGTCGTAAGAGACCCCATTGTGAGTATACCTTTGTGTCATGTTTAGAAGATTGTTTTCCTTATTTTATAAGATGTGAAATGTGTTTTTCAAATATTAAAAATATGTGTTTGGCTTTATTCAAACAAATGACAAGATAAAAAAGGACTATAATAAAAATAAGTGACATAGTACCACACAATTAGAAGAACTGGTCACAAATTTACTCAACTTTAATGGGTTTAAATCATCATATTGGAAGAGGATATGATAACTTTGGAACCTAAAGTGCAAGATATCAAAACAAACTTAGGTCAAAGATACATCAATACCGTAAAACCTAGATACAACTATAATGAACTATGACTAGAAAATTAGAAGAGGTTCTTTTTTATTAGGAAGATAATAATGCAAACCAAGAAGCTCAAAACATGAATCAACACAAGAACTCCTAAGTATAAATCTAAAACCAAACACGCAACACAACTCTGTCACATGGTAATAGAATGTAGAATGGTATAATAACTTAGAGCATGATCAAACACAAGATAATCTAAGTCCACAATGAGAATAAAAATGATGATGAGTCTAGGTATTGGACTTCAATCCAAATTGTAAATCATACCCCAATTAACTCAAACCAAGTGCAAAGGGAAAATCGATAGCACCTTAGCCTATAACTTAGAAAGGTGAGATTTTGAATTTAGATTAAAAATGAAGGACTTTGAGATTTTTCAAAGTGGGAAAATGGTCTAGACTCAAATGGGAAGCATAACAACACTACTTAGAAGATACAAACACAATTTTCTAAATGATTATTTGAACAAGGTAAAAAGTGATTTGGATTTGGTTAGTATAATGCTTACTTGCTTAAATAGAATGGTGTATGATAAAAGTGTTTGTTTTTATGACATGTTTTTGGTTATCAAATAGTTTTAGTCTCAAAGAGACCAAGAAAGTAAAGGAAAAAATGATAAAATACACCTAAGTGCAATGTCCAAAAGTCCTAAAATTAAAAAAGTTTCATGGTACTATCAAATTTCATCTATATATGTGCTCTTGAGAGGATTTTAAGTGTTAATCCAAAAATAAAAGTGCATGAATAATTAGGGTTTTTACACCCCACCCCCCTTCTCTCAAGAGATTAGATGATAACATGTAACTTTGGGATACTCGCCCTACATCAATAGTATGTCTATAGTAAGTGAGGTTATTATAATTTTTTTTTATGCATTTCTATATGGTCTCAAGTGTGGCTTATACAAGATATGCTCACATCATATAGATCTACATCAATCAACTTATTTTGAAAAGGTCTTTTCCATTTCACAACCACTACATCTATGCTTACTCAGTATAGTGTGATGTCTTAGTTGCCCCTACAGTCTAAGGTAATACCTTACTAACGGAGTTCTTTTAACCACTCAAACAAGTGTCACAATAATTAAACCTCAATTTTTATACCCCACCATGGATTAGAGTTGAAATGATGATAGGAGATAAAATCCTAGGTCAATTCTTCCCTAGAGAACTCATGAGGAGGCTATGAACTCCCACTCACAAGCCAAAGTGCATAAACATAAAAGATAAGTGAAAAGACTTAAAGTTTTGCTTGGATCACCCAATTCATATAGATTCAAGGAGGGCCTTGATGATGTTATTTTCATTCTTTTTAGACTAAAAATAACCAAGGAAAAGAAACAAAAATATTGGTCACTCAATTTCCCTAAAGGGGATGGAGGGAGATCATAGACACATCAATCATTTTGTGAAAGTAAATAACTTTGAAAGAAAAAGAATAAAACAATTACTCTTAAGAGTATATATCTAAGTGTGAGAATTTATTTTATAGCACTAAAGTGAGATGTTTATGAAATTTGGGCCCCTTGGCCTTAGTTGAAAAACTTTGAAAAAAAATTCACAAACAACTAAGCATAAAAACAACTAAATTCCTTTTAGATACCAAACAAAATGTTCAAGACTTAACCACTTTCAAACTTTTCCCTTATTCTAGCTTAAGTCCTACAATTTTTAGAGGGTTTATGCCTACCTAAAAGTGTTACATCCCAATTTCACCATATGACTTATAAACCTTTAATCCATTGATTATATTGGTTAATATTTGATTATTATTACTTTGATCTGAGCTTTATGACATATACTGAAATGAGACAGTAATATTGTTGATTAGAATACATGTGGTGACAACTATATGTTATATTCTATACATTTTGGATGTGTATTTATTAGTTTTTACATCATTGGTGATATGTATGATTACTTATACTAATTACCTACTTGTTGTGACATGGACGGAGGATAGGTCCTACCCTTAAAGCTTGATGAGAAAGAGCATCGTCAAAGAGGATGGGCTAGATGGGATGATTGAGAGCATATCATAAGAAATTGCTAGTGACCCCACACATAAGCACATTAGATTTTAAGTTATATGTGTAAAATGGTAGTGTGTATTATTTATTATTATATTGGTGTGTGTGGATTTAGTTTTAATGTGCATTAGATTCCTTTATTCTAGTTGACTTGATTTTTGAATTTTAATATAGAAAATAAATATTAATTAATATAAATATATTATTATTGTAGATACAATTATCTTACAAATAAAAATGCAATTAATGATTTAATATCCATTAGTTAAATATATGATTATCCTTGTAATACTTATTTTCATGGAAATAGAACTATCTTGGAATTCTATAGTTGAGTTAACAAATTCTAGATTAGTCTTTAGAAATATGCATGAAATTACTTGAAAATTAAGAAAATAGAATTTATAATTATTTTAGTCAACTTAGCATGTTTTGATATTAGTTTGGCAAACTAAAGTGAAAGAAACAATAAATTATAGTTAATAAATTTAGAAGACAGTAAATTGTCATGCATGGGATAAATAAAATAAAGAGATTTTTCATGTAAAAGGGCAGCATAAAAATTAGAAGAGAAGTAAGTTTTATAAATAAAGAATAATTTTTGGAAGTGACGCATGCATAAGAGAGACACAGAGGAAGCAAAGTAATTGGAAAAGGGAAATTGGAGGAAAATAAAGGTGAAATCTTCAACAAGTACTCAAGGTAGGGTCTGTAAACTTTCCTATGTGCCAAATGGGAGTTTACGTGTGTATTAGATGGTAGATCTATGTTTTAAATCAAATCTGATTTGAATATATTGGGTATATGTTCAATTCATTTGGATGATTTTTAATCTTTTAAGCTAGCGTCCTTATTTCTTTGTGCCTAAGAGTCTTAAAACTAGTATTTTAATAATGTGTTGTAATTCTTTTAAACCCTATGTTTTGATTCAATAAAGTTGCATGCTTTTTAAATATTATCATGCATTTTGAATAAACCTTCACTCTTTTTTTAAATAAATTGTGTCTATCTTATATATATATATATATATATATATATATATATATATATATATATATATATATATATATATATATATATATATATATATATATATATATATATATATTATATGAGGCTTGCATTTAATGTTATTTAACCTACGTATTTTTCCTTTTAGCTTTTGATTCATTCATTAGAGGTTGCATTTCACTATTTAATAGTCTGCATATCATTTTTAAAGGTAGCAATTGAAATACATAAACCAACTTCTTAGTAGTGTTGCATTACATTAAATAAGTCTGAGTTTGATTTGTCTTGACTATGTGTCATCCCATGTATCCACCATTATATTATTGTAATTCCTTTCAAACTTGTGTATTATTCTCAATAGACCTATGGATGTATTTAAGGTCTACATTTATTCCTTTATATTGGCATAATAATATTTTATTGCCTACATATAGCTTAATAAGACTAACATCTAGCATTAATAGTCTTGTTTATCTATTTGAAGCCTGAGTCCAAATCAGTGAGACTTGCATTCCCCTTTCACAGGCTATGTATTATTTCTTGTTAACCCTATATTGAATCATAAAAGCCAACATCTTATTTTATAAAGACATATTATTATATTAAAGGCAACATTTTCTATAAAATGGTATGTCGGGAACTTGTTGGATCTGATGTATTAAGTCTGCTAAACCCTACGTCCCACAATATAATGGATGGCATAGTAATTTAGAAACATGTGTAGTGGATAATCAAGTGACTGCAACTTATTTTTTGAGTAGCATTTTTCCTTAGTTTTAACTACGTAGTAATTATTTTTATCCTACGTTCTTTCCAAATAAGACTACTTGTTTTTTATTGAAGTTTGAATCTCAATTTAAGAGCCAACATCTTATCAATAAGGGTCTATGTTTAATTCTTTTCTATTAGTGTTCAATCTGATTGGGTAGCATATATATCTTTTATTAAGTTGAGAAATTATATATATAATAACTGGGTATTAATGAATTATGAATGGATGTGTATATAATTGTGTGTGTGTGTGTGTGTGTGTGTGTGTGTGTGTGTGTGTGTGTGTGTGTGTGTGTGTGTGTGTGTGTGTGTGTGTGTGTGTGTGTGTGTGTGTGTGTGTGTAAACTTATATATTTTCAAAACCAAGAATGAAAGAATATGTATCTCCTATATAGAGGAGATTATGGTTAGTATATTATTACGATTAAATATAATTATGAATTATTTACCAAATATATAAAATAGAAAATTATTTGGTTAAGATGAGTATGAAATTACATTTTATTAAATATGTAAAAAATTCATAATTTGTTAAGAGATGTGTGTGTGTGTGTGTAAGAATGTATTTTATTAAAAAATATGTGTATGAGTATACATCTAGAACATTGGTATAAACCTTGCTTAGTAAAATGAATGTTTACATTAGATGGTATACAAAAAACATGTAGCAAAAGTTAATAGGATAATTTCTTAAGTTGATATTAACTTGTTAAAACAACATGGTTTAGGATTATTTGTCTTTTTTTCACTTTTGGTTATATAAACCTTGTTATGTTTAGGGACAAGATAGATTGTTATTTTAGCAGTATGTTATGGGTGACAATTAAGTAATTAATGACTTTGTATAAAACATACCCAAAGGGTATATCCTGTTCATGACTATATTTTAGTTACATGAAGATTTATAAATAAATATTCACACATCTTAGTTTAAGATCTTGTTTGTAAAAGTATTTTTGTCAAAGTGTTATTGTTATATTAATAGCATGATTGTAGGTTCATGACACATTTGATGAAATACAATGAATGTTCAAGATTTTATATTCCTAGTATAGGAGTAAATTTGTATGAATCTTGGAATTATACACTATGTTATAAATGTTTATTTTATAAAATGTATTGATGATTCTAATAGATAGTAAAATGGGTTCCAATAGCCTAGGTAACACCACCAATAAATAATTTGATCAAGTGGTGTGTTATGAAATTGACCTTTCTAAATGATCATATATTATTTGAAAATTTTGGCCAAATTAATGTAGATATACATTATCATTTCATACGTTTGATTTGCAAGTTGTGAGATATCATGTTAAAACAGATTTATTTATGGTACACTACATGTTTTTAGAAATCTTACAACACACAAATAACTAGCACATCTCTCTGGATTGTCACACCATTATATCTACCTATCCATAAAGGGAGGGCCATTTCCTAATAGGTGATTATGTATGGGATCTTTGGTCCATGGTTGGTGTGTAAAAGTGCTTGGATGATGCTCTCCCTCCCCACTATAGTACTTACCTAGAGACAACACTTGAGATTATCAATGGTACATGAGTTGGATCGACTCAAACTTAGAAGATCTTGGTATATATTTATTGTATTAGGTTCTATACATGAAGGAATGTAATTATATTATGTATTTGTTATACTTAAACAATAGTTATTGTATTGTAAGACCAACTGTAGCTATGTCCTATTATATTTACTTTCCTTGGAGTTGTATAAGATTAATATTATTGTAGTATATGAATTTGAAGTACTATTGTTCTTAGCTATGATTTAAATATGTTGTATTGGTTAATCCCATGAAATGATTATTAAGTTATTTATTTTAAAAAAACATTATTGCATTTTATTAAGTACAACTTCAGAGGTTGTGACATGTGGTATCAAAGCTTAGGCTCAAACTCTAGGACTGAATGAGTCCTCTAATATTTTCATATTATTATTTTTAGTGAGAAAGAATAATGGTTTAAATAAGAGCTTTGGGTGAGGGTCCTTCATATGTCTATGACAATAACCCTGTTGTTGATCCCAACTTGATTGTTATGGAACATTCAACAAAATTGGATCAGATTCTCATAGCCATGAACAATACTAGGGATTAGATTACAACCCTAGAATAATAAGTTCATGACCAAGGTTGGAAAGAACATCTTAAAGTACCTATTAAACACCCCGCTAAGTAAGAAAACCTATAATATGAGAGAGCTCAATTGGTTACAAAATTTTCAGGGACATGAAAAAAGTAAATCCACTTAAGTTTGATTGTACTATTTTGGGTAATGAATCTGAGGTATAGTTGATAGACATGGAGAAGTATTTCAAGATTCAAAACTACTTAGAAGTCACTAAAGTAGCTTGGGGAGCTTACTAGTTAGTTGGTGAGGTAGCTACTTGGTGAGATAATAAAAATATGAAAATGAACCTTAACTCCACCACCATAACTTGGGATTAGTTTTTGATGTTGTTTAGGTCATGATGGTTACCATAGCTTTACTTTGATCAGAATATCATAGATTTCTAGTATTTGAAATAGGGAGACTCATCGATGAATGAATACTAGGATCAATTCACCAAACATATGAATTACATACCATAGTACCAAGATGATGAGAGGTTCAAAATTAGGAAGTTTATTATGTGACTAAAACCCTAGATTGGTGGTGAGGTATGTGTGCATGACCTCCCACCATGGACCAAGTTTTCAAAAAGGTAGTGAAACAGGAGCAGAAGCTAAAGCCTCTAGCTTAGGATAGGGAAAAGTTCACTAAAATTTTTGGGAATTATAAGCTAGATTCCAAGAAGAACTAAAATTAGAGGAAATGAAAATCCAAGGGCTATCCCAATAACCAAAATTCCAAATTCAATAGTGGATTCAGTAATAAGAAATCAAGAAATGGCTCCAAAGGTAGTTTTCAAGGAAACACTCAAACTAATAGAAAAGGTCCACCATGTGGTTGTTTTAATTAGAGATTAAATCATTATGATTTTGAATATCCTCAAGACAAGTCAAATAACAAAGGCCCTAATTCTTAGTAGGTAATTTTTTAGTGTATTCTTATAATAATTGATAATTGATAAGTTGAATTTCAAGTAATAACTATAGATCTATCAAGTATTTTGTTTGAGCATCCAGTTTCTATTTTGATAGATATAGGGGCTACTAAATATTTTATAGCTCTTATAATGCTTAACGATTTTCCTAGAAAAGCTAGATATATGGCAAATGCATGGTCAGTATAATATGGTAATGACTCAAAAGTCATGGTTAATCAGTATCTAGTTGAAGCAGTAATTAAGTTACCTAAATTTTCAAATATAGTGGATTTATATGTAGCACCACTAGGGTCACATGGCATGATCCTAGGAGTCAACTGGATTTCTAAACACAAGGCCAAGGTTGACTATTTTTTAAATAAAGTTGAGCGTCTAGATGATCTAGGAAATCAAACATAGATTCATGGACAAAAGAGAAAGTTGTGACTTAGGTAGATTTCTAAAATGTAATTCAGGAGGGTTCAAGAAAAAGGGTGTCAAGAATTTATCATCAAGATAAATGAAATTGAGGAACTTATGGAACCATCTCTAGAACATTACCCTTTTATTAGAGATTTCCATGACATGTTTCTGGAAGAATTACTAGGTTTACCTCTTAAATATGATTTTGATTTCTATACCAACATCATACCTAGATTAGAACCATAATCTAAGGCACCGTATTAGATGAAAACCATTGAGTTGGTTGAATTAAAGGCTCAACTCTAAGAACTATTGTCAAAAGGGTTGATTAGGCCTAGTGTGTCACTATGGGGTGCACCAGTCTTTTTGTGAAGAAGAAGGATGGTACTCTTTGACTCTGCATTAATTATAGAATGTTGAAAAAGGCCACTATAAAAAATAGGTATCCAATACCTCATATAGATGATATTTTTGATCAAATACATAGATAAATGGTCTTTTATAAGATAGATCTTAGAGCAGGATATCATCAGTTGAGGATTCAGGATGATGATATTCTGAAAACAATTTTCAAGACTCATGATGGGTATTATGAGTTTATGGTGTTACCTTTTGGGTTGATCAATGCACCAGTAGCTTTCATGAATCTCATGAACAACATGTTCATGGACTATTTAGATCACTTTATCTTGGTCTTTTTGGATGACATTTTTATATATCCTAAGAATGAAGAGGAACACCTACAACATTTGGAATTGGTTCTACAATGGTTGTGGAAGCACAAGATATATATCAAGTTACCTAAGTGTGCATTCTTCTAGGAAATAATGTAATATCTAGGGCATATTATTTTTTTAAATAGTATTTCTATAGATCCATCTAAGATGAGGGTCATTATGGAGTGGCCAACACCTAGAAATTGTATGAGGTAAGGAGTTTTATGGGGTTATTAGGCTATTAAAATAAATTTGTTCTAAACTTATCTATGATAGTTAATATAATTACCTCAATGTAATGAAAGAACCAAAATTTTATCTGGTTAGAAAAATGTGAATTAGCTTTTCAAGAGTTGAAAAAAAGGCTTATGTCAACGCTAGTTTTGAGAGTTCCTAATCCCAGTGGTCAATTTTTAGTGATCACAAATGCATTAGGAGAAGGCTTAGATGGAGTCATTATGTAGGATGGTGCTATAGTGGATTTTGAATTGAGTAATTTGAAAACCCATGAGGTAAATTATGCTCCTCATGATATTTAACTTGTAGTAAACATTCATGTTTTGCAAGTTTGGTGACACTATTTTTTGGGAAAACCATTTGAGCTCAAGACTGATAACTTGGGACTCAAATATATCTTCACCCAACCAAATCTAAATGCTCATCAAAGATGTTATTCATAGTTTCTTTCTGAATATGACTTTGATATAGACTACATCAAAGGCAAAGAGAATAGAGTAGTTAATGCTTTGAGTCATAAAAGGTACATAGCAGTTATAGCTACTATCAGGAGTACTTTCAGATATCAAGTGGTTAAGTTCTTACCAGGAGATGAATACTATGAATAAGTTAGAAAATAATTATTTTTAATGTTCATAATCCTTGGTATAAAATATTTAGTTTTGAGAGTGATGGTGTTATGTGTTTCAATGAGAGAATGTATGTGTAAGATCGAGGAATCTATGAATCATAGTGCTGAAAGAGTTACATAATACCCCTTATTTGGGACATATAGGAATAACAAATCTCATGGTATAGTTTAGGCCTTTATATTTTTAAAAGTGAATCAAGAAATATGTGGAAGATTTTGTGTCACATTATTTGAAATGTTAGCGAGTGAAAGTTGAGCATGTACACCCAGCTAGATTGTTATATCTACATGATAAACTAGAGTGGAAATGGTAGGTGATCAATATGGACTTTGTCTAAGGTTTATTAATATCATATAGTAGGCACAATATGATCTTGGTAGTTATGGATAAACTAATCAAGGTGGCTTATTTCATACCAGACAATTTTATAGATGATGTACCTACCCTTGTAAAGAGGTTCATAAAGGAAATGTATAAGTTAAATGGATTCCTAGATAAAATAATTTTGGATCGATATCCAAATATAATTTCTAGGATTTGGGTGACTCTAAAATCAAATTTTGGTACACAACTAAATTTCAGTACCGCATATCACCCAAAGACTGATGGTCAAACTAAGTGAGTCAATCAAGTTTTAGAGGATCTTCTACGTATGTATTACATGGATCAAAAATATAAATGGGAATATTATCTTCCATTGATTGAATTTGTATATAACAACTCATACCAGCAGCATTAAAGATGACATCTTTTGAGCCATTATACGGTAGGAGGTGCAGAACACCAATCAATCAGGATAGGTTAGAGGATAGGGGTAGTCTTTGGACCTGAGATGCTTTCTATAATAGAATATCAAGTTAAGTTAATCATAAAGATATTGGTTGAGGCCAATGATAGGCAAAATAATTATGTTGATCTGAAGAGGATAGATAGGAGGTTTTTTGTTGGTGATAAAATGTTCTTGAAGGTTAAGCTATAGAAGAGCTCGATTAGATTTAGGAAGTCAATAAAACTATCACCAAGATATGTGGGACCCTTTAAAGTGTTAGAAGTGTTCAATCTTATTGTGTATAGGCTTGCATTGCCACTAGCTCTAGCTCTATTACATAATGTTTTCCATGTATCTTATCTTTAAAAGTATATAGTTGATCCTTCACATATTTTAGATTGGAATGCTTCGTAGGTTCTGGATCCATGGGTGGTCATGGTAGAACCAATCAGATTAATTGACACTCACAAACTTCATTTACAAAGTAGAGAGGTGTCTCAGTGTAAGATCTTATGGGACCAATACTCTAAAAATAGTGCTACTTGGGAAGACTATAATGAGTTTTTTCAAGCTATTTTCATATTTGTTTGCATAATAGATACTTGATACTATGTTTTAAATTATGTTAGACTCTTTTGATATTCAATACTATTGTTTGAATAAGTGCCATCAGGATGATGACAAGTTTTAGGGGGAAGGATGTTACATCCTGATTTTATCCTATCACTTATAAACTTTTAATCCATTGATTAGTATGGTTATTATTTGATTATTATTGCTTTGATCTAAGATTTATGACATATACTAAAATGAAATAGTAATATTATTGATTAGAATACATGTGGTCATAATTATATGTTATATTATATACATTTTAGATATGTATTTATTAGTTTTTTTAATCATTGGTGATATGTATGATGACTCATTCTAATTATCTACTTATTTTGAGGTGTATACAGGATAGGTCCTACTCTTAGAGCTTAATGAGGGAGAACATCATCAGAGAAGATGGGCTAGATGGGACAATTAGGAGAATATCAGGAGAAATATATAGTGACCCCACACATGTGCACATTAGATTTTAAGTTATATGTGTAAAATGGTAGTCCATATTGTTTATGATTATATTGATGTGTGTGGATTTAGTTTTAATGTGCATTAGATTCCTTTATTCTAATTGACTTAATTTTCAAATTTAAGTTAAAAAAACAAATATTAATTATTATAAAGATATTATTGTTGTAGATACAATTATCTTACAAAAAAATGCAATTAATGATTTAATATCTATTAGTTAAATAGATGATTATCCTTATAATAATTATTTTCATGGAAATATAATTATCTTGGAATTCTAAAGTGGAGTTAAAACATTCTATATTAGTCTTTGGAAACATGCATGAAATTACTTAAAATTTAATAAAATAGATGTTATAATTATTTTAGCTAACTTAGCATGTTTTGACATTAGTTTGGCAAACTAAAGTGAAAGAAAGAATAAAGTGTAGTTAATAAATTTAGAAGAGAGTAAATTATCATGCATGGGATAAATAAAAAATAGAGAGTTTTCATGCAAAAGGGAAGCACAAAAACTAGAAGAGAATTAAGTTTTATAAATAAAGAAAAAAAATTGGAAGTGACACACGGACAAGAGAGACACAGAAGAAGTAGGACAATTGGAAGAGGGAAATTGGAGGAAAAAAAAGGCAAAAAATTTAGCAAATATTTAAGGTAGGTTCTATAATTACTTTCCTATGTACCAAATGGGAGTATATATGTGTATTAATTGTTATATCTATGTTGTAAATCAAATATACATTGTGTTGTTTCCAAAATCAGATTCACCCATTTTTGTGAATAACCCCCTACGAAACTTGTCTGTTTCATCTTTTGTCTCTCTAAGTTTGGTCGTGAGACGAGTTTTGAATTCATTCTCATCTTAGCCTCGCAATGTGAAAGTAGTTATGATCTCATTGCAGCCAAGGTTCCCCTCCCCCAGACTGTCTCCTTCCAGAGTTAGTCTTTTCTTCCATTACCTGTAGGGGCAGCAAATTTTGCTGCCTCTGCATTTTCCTTGTTTTTGTGTAAGGGCGGCAAATTTTGCCGCCCCTGCACCTTTGCTTGCAAGGGCAGAAAATTTTGCCGCCCATGCATGTTGACATGATAGGGCAGCAAATTTTGCCACCCTTGCACTCAGACAAATCAAAACATGCAAGGGCGGCAAATTTTGCCACCATAGCATGTCTCGGTAACCATGCATAGCATTTATTGCCATGCGCGGTGGGTGGTTGGGGTCAATTTTCACCCCATTTAAACCGATTTGAGCCTCATTTCTTCTCATTACTTCTTCCTCTCCTCCTGCTCTTCACGTTTGGATTATTTGGTGAGCGACTTGAAGCACGTATTCGCAGATTCGAACTTGTGGTGCGCGTGGTTTTCCAGGTTGGTTTTGATTTTTTGCATTTGTCTTTCCATTTTCTTCCTCTAGTTATCATTTTTTGTGCTTTCTTCCCTGTTAGGGTGGTGATTTGTGCCGTCCCTCTTACTAACACACAGTTTTCTCTTCCCTCTTCCTAGCCCGCATTTAGCCCTAAAGGCAACAAAGTTCACCGCCCATGTCTTCCCCTAAGTAACAGTTCCTTAAAAGGGTGGTGAATTTCACCGCCCTTCTTTCTCTTCCAAACTTGTAAGGGTAGTGAAATTCGTTGCCCCTACTTTTTTCCTGCCCTCTTTGCAAGGGTGGTGAAATTCACCACCCCTGCAAGCTTTCCTTGCAAGGGCGGCGATTTTTGCCGCCCTTACCCTTTTCCTCTTTCAGTCTGTAATGGTAGCAAAATTCACTACCTATGCAGCCTGTCCCTACACGACCGACAAATTTGGCTGCCCTTACACTCTTTTATCCCTACATGCAGGGGTGGCAAATTTTACTGCCCGTTCATTCTTCCCTCAAATTTTCTTAACTCTCAGGATTTTTCTGAGTTGTCCTTTTCTTTCCCTTTCTTCCTCATTTTTCATTCCTTCTTCCACCTAACCTTTTTAAGTGACCTTGAGTAACCCATATCACTTAAATTGCACTTTCTCCCTCTCATCCACTCTCCTCTAATCTAGTGATCATGACTGCAGTTCAATCAGTGAACTCTTGCACATGTGTTCCCATCCGGTCGAGATCATTCCCAATGATAGAAGCATCTCCCAAGAAGGAAAAAACAATGAAATACAAGTATCAGGGCATCTTCCCACTCACATCTTTCACCTCCAACGTTGATGATATCTGAGACACTGAGATCGGCCATGTGGACATAGCCGAATTCAGAGCACAAATAAAGGTGATGAATCTAAGCACTGGGATGAAGAGGATCATCGAGAGCAACATCCACCTAGTGGCTGCCTTTCCGGTAGCAGTTCATCATACTGAGTTCATCCTCCAATGTGCTCACTTCTACAACAAAGAGACCAGGTCGGTCTCAGACGCCAGTGGCAACATGGTGATTCAGTTAGACCCTGAATTCATCGATAAAGTGTTCATGTGCCCTCCAGCCACTGAAGTAACTAAGATTGACTTCGTGGATGCGCAGAAGGAGTATGACAAAGACCCTGAGAGGGAAAAGAAGGTCATCAACTATAAGTGGTTGAAGACCCCCAGTACCAACCTCTCTAGATGGCTGTGAAACTTCCTAAGGAGTGACTTCATTAAGGAAGTTGGTGACATGATCACCCTTCTAAGCAGAGTACGGGGCCTCCCATCTTCTTCATAGTTTCATGAATGGATGTATCCATTCATCAAGATCATCCTCTAGGGCAAACAAGCCATCTTTTAGGGAGAGCAAATTAGCAATGCCCTCCATGAGCGGCTGACCAAGGTGCAGACCTCTCACAAGTTCTACATGGCTTTGTACCTTGTGTACATAGCTACCATGATGTAGACTTTTCCAGGCTTGACCACGAAGGGGAATAAAAAGACAACCCTAGTACACTCATATTACCCGCAGCTGACTCTGCAAAGATCAACCCGTCACTTCAAGAGGGTAAATGATGCCTTTTTACTACATTTTATGCCTCTTCAACCCTCAACTTGATTAGAAGAGAATATCAGACAAGGTCTAGATAGTGGTCAATGATTATGGCTGTATGTTCTTTTAGTTCCCCACCTTTTGCTATCTTCAGGTCAGCTTCTACCAGGGCTACCCCTACATGTTCCCCAGGTTTCCTTTAGATAATCTAGTCCTAATGGAACTTTGCTGACAATTGATTGTTGTGCATACCAAATAGATGAAGCTGAAGAGACCAGGTTTGAAGTTTCTAATTGAGATTGGCAGGTATTCCATTGCAACATCAACCAAAGCCAAGGTCATGGAAACTGAAATATAGATGGTTACTTTAAAACCATTCAAGAGATGAGAAAAATTTGACTACAAGGGAGTCAAAGAAAAGATCAGGAGGAAAACCCAATTCCATGAACCCATGATTGAGGATATCTGGGTTAACCTCAGAACGGCCAAAGAGATTAGAAAAATGGACTATTATAGGCTGACCCTAGAGCAAATTGAATACCTAGGGCTTGCAGAGATCCCCTCTAATCTGGTTGATGATGGAAACATTGTTAATAGCAGGTATCTGGCAGAGAAGGTTGTTGGTTCCCTTTTTTCTCCAATTTAGTGGTCTCAGAAGGAGCTGACTTCTCTGAGAAAAAGATTCAAACCAATATTGACTAACACCAATGATTGGTTAGCAGCCAAAGGGATCACCCTGAAGGAATTTGTTATGGGATCAGAGGCTGAATACCAAGCAAAATTGAAGAGGAAAGTAGAGAACAGAACTAAAAACAAAGGTGATGTCCCTTCTCCTTCTAGGCCTCACAAGCCTAGGATCATCTTTATATCTAAGAAACCTAAGGCTACTGAAGAGCCTAAATCAGCACTAAAAGGAACTGAGGAATGGAATCCACAGACACAGGCATCTCAGCCCATGGAGAAAGATGATCAATCGTCAGGGCAACCTAGCATTGGACCTCCGCTCTCACAAGAACAAGCACAGCCGATCAAGAGCATATCTCCTTCTCCCCCTTAGTCTCTTATGGTACCCTCTTCTCCCATCTCTCCTATCAGTATTCCCTCTTTCAGAGTTGCTTCTCCTTCTAGAGTCATATTTGGTGATCCTCAGGGCCCTTCTGGAAGTTCCCATCGCTCTTCTAGATCCATTCCAAGTCTATCGTCTCCTTCCTTCAACTTGCCAGCAAGCCCTGCACCCAAGCTAGAATCAGTAGTTGGTGTAGTTTCACCAGTTACTCCAACTGCAACTACTGTCACCACTAGTAGTATGGAAACTGCTACAATAACACAAGCTGAGACAACCATTGCCACAATAGGTACTTCTCTCCCACCTTGGATGACAGCTTTCACGTCAAAAAGAAAGAAGATAGCCATCTCCCCAGATGAATTTGACTTTGGCAAATTAGTGCCGGTGAAAGCGAAGGCTCTTAAGAGGCCAAGAATCCTCTCTAAATTGGTCGAAAAAAAAGGACAATTTTTTTTTGAAATTGCCAAGCCTCCACAAGACGCAACCCTTGAGGGTTTTGAGATGAGCAACTATTCCATCTCTCGTGTTGAACTTGGAAAAGTTACTCATAAAGGTGCGAAAAGTGATCTTCAGTCGGCTATGGACATCATGGTCCATAAATTTGACAGATAGAAGGAGATGAAGGATTATTACAAAGCCAAATCAGAGTAGCTAATGGTAGTAATAAAAAGGTTCACTTTTCTTTCTAAAGTAGCAACTCCAGAGGCCTTCTCCATGGATGACTCAGTCATTCAAAAAGAAAAAAAGACTTATTTGAAGGGAAAAGTCCTGGAGGACTATATTGAAAAGATGCATACTCAGGGAGTTTCTTTGCTTACAAAAGTTATAGATAGGATAGGAAAAATGAGGAAGGTAAAAGCAGAACTAGATGACTTCGTCTCCCTTATTTTTCAAGAGATCGATAGTTCAGAAAAAGATCTTAGTAGATGGAAGGAAATGAAGGATCTCAAGAAAAGCACCTTAATATCTATCGATGTCATCTCCAGCAAGGACTCTTATGTTGAAATCAAGGAGTCACTGATCTTTAGGATTCAGGTACTCAAATATCTAATTGATGATCTCAAAGCTTTCAAGGAGGCTAGTGAGAAGAGTGACCTGAGCCTGCTGAATAAACTAGAAGAGCTGCCATGCAACCTGACCTCTAACGACAATCAGTTCCTTCCAATAGAAGAAATGATTTAGAATTTCAAGGAGATGGTTCGGAGAGATTTTGAAGAAAAATTCTTCTCAATGTCTACTATGGACAACATTCTAGATGCTCAGTTAACTTTGGAGAATCTAAAATCTAGGTTAACTGGCCACGTTAAAGCCATCACAACATTGAAAAATGCATTGATCAGAGCCAGAATCATCTCTAAAAATGCAGTTGCATTAGACAGCATAGGAATTCAGGCATCCATCACTATGTTTGATGCACATATGAAGAAATTTGGCAGCAAGAATTGAATCTCTCCCCTTATTTCTTCTTCTCTCCTTACGCACTTCTATTTTGTGCAAAGTGCATGAAATTTTGAAAAATGTAATTACATGTAAATATTTCAAAAAAATATCTAAAAGTCAAAGATGAGTCATCTTTGACCAAGATATTTTGTATATTTTAGTATTTTCTAGTTTTTGAGGATTTTTCCCTATATATAGTGGAGACCTCATTTTGTAAATAATATTGGAAAAATTAATAGCAAACACTCTGCTAAAATTGAAGCAACTTTTGAGACTTTGTGCTCAAATTTGTAAATCATATTTTGTTGAATGAATGAGAAGCAGGTTATTTCAGACTTTGTGTTGAGATTGTCTATGTTATTTAGGAAATAGTTCTTATATCCTTTTTCCTAGTAATATCTTATTTATCTAATTTAATAAGCAAAGTGGGTGTGTTAGTATTATCTGAGGACATTTATGGAAGGTAGAAGATATACTTCATGCTGCTTTTATCTTTAAGATTTAGTTATTTTTTGTAGTTTTAGGTGAAGACTTTGTGCTTCACTTCACTCTATGGTTGTACTTGTTCCGAATCAGTGAAGGAGACTACGGAAGACTTTGTGCTTACATGGGTATTCTTGTGGGCTTTATCACTTCAGGTGATTTCTTGCTCTCTGTTTAATACCATGCCTGAAAGAAGAGGAGTGTTGTTAGCTTAAGACCAAGATTTTCTCTCTTTTGTTCTTTATACATTATCTCTAAAAAAAGAGAGGTAGATGCTGTTATACCACCCCCATGTGTTATTTTCTACTTAATTATATACATATAGCACATAAATATCTATAGGGAACCTCCCCTTGATGAGAGGAAAGATTTACTTCATCCAGATCTGGTAAACCCATACTTTTTGTGGTGTAAATCTCCCTATCTTGTGGCTGATATCCCCATTTTGTCATCAGTTAGTTGACGACAAAATATTCACCCAACAATTTTTTGGCAACTACGCTGGGGACCTCAGATGTGCAGTCTAAAACCTCAAGTTTCATATTGAAGCAGTCACTACCCTTATCCATTATATAGTCTAGCGACTCCATTCCATGTCTTACCCATTATCATTATAGCCTTACCATCTCCCTCCACCTCTGTTACATTATCCAGTCTGCAAAACTAGAGCCACTGGGAAGAACATGCATTTTCAAGTCTAAAACTTCAATTTGAAACCATTTTAGTCCCTTTCTCATTTTTAAAATCTGGCAACTCCACACTACACTAGAAGCCAGAGATCTAAGGGTGTTGTTGACCCTGTGTTTGAGTTGGCACAACAAAGTAACTTTGATCTCTTTCCTCCGTCACCTATCCTCCAACATTCTAGGATTTTTTCTCCTAACTTTATCAGGTCACCAGCGCAAGGTAGAGCTTCTTTTCCTATTATTAACTATGCTCTACCTATAAATATCCCACCAAGATTTGTTATCCCACCATTTAATTGTCCTAACATAATGGCTCAAGGCACATGGGGTAATTCCGTTGGTCCTCTCAATTTGACTGCACCTTTGCATGAACTACCTCGTAGTTTTAGAAAAAAAAATCTTAAGTTTTTTCATGATGGAAAAGTTCATCCCAACAAGCATATTGCCACTTTCTCCATAGCATGTGGCGTGATCAACGTGGAATTCGAGGATGTAGCAGTTAGGCTTTTCGTAGAAACTTTGCAAGGAACTACCACAAATTGGTTTTATCACCTGCAGGCAGAGTCAGTAACAGACTGAGATACTCTCAAGTCCAAATTCAAAGCTAGGTTTAAACCTGTTGAAGATGCACACGCTTTGTTGGCTCAGCTAACATAGTTGAAAAAAGAATCCCAGTAACCCATGAGGGATTTTGTAGCTAAATTCAACAAGTTGAGAAATTGGATTCCAACTATAGCTCAGCCCATGCCAGAAAATCTCAAGTGTTTTTTTATCAATTCACAACTTCCCAAAGTAAGTTTCCTATTGAGGTGAGCTGGCCCTATGAATCTAGCCTTAGCTCAAAGCTTGGCTATCGAGATCGAAGATGATCTTATCCTGGTAGGTAAGATCAAAAAAGATCCTAGTAAAAATAAATTCCCTTCATTTGCTGAAAGTTCTTCAGGTACTACAGATCCTATGGTGCAAAAATTAACAAATAAACTGATAGCTTTGAAGAGGCAAATAGCCCAAGGTACGTCTGCTCCTACCTATCAAGATGTGCCCAGGAGAATGTTCCAAAATTAGCAATATCAGGGTAATGCTTCTTGGAACCAAGGGCAATCTAATCTCCTACCTCCCCCTCTAGGGAGATTAGCCATTGAAGCAGCACCTGCCAATTCAGCGATCGGCTACCTAGAAGCTGAGCATGACAACTCTTTTCAACCTCAGTTAGATCAACAAGAAGATGTTAATCTCTTCAATGAGCAAGAAGAGGAATTAACTGGTGACTCCAATATCAGTTTCTTAGATTACCAGGATGAAGCTGGAAGTAAAGGGGAGGGTTTGGATGGATCTTACATTATTTTCACTAGATCTCAAAATCAGTCAGCTTCACAGACCAACAAAGGAAAGGCAGATGAAGAACCCCAACTAGTGGTTTTCATTGCCAAACACGAGACTCCATTGCCTCCACAATCAAAAGATCAGGTAATCCATAAAAATGTGAGTACTCCCAATCACCCGATATCTTCCACTTCTGCTACTCAGACTAGTGCTGCACCTGTTAAAGTCCTTGATGATGGACTCTCTTCCTCTATTGCAAGTTTTTTTTAATTATTTGATATAATTGATCATGCTAGAAAGACTAAAATTCAAATGACAGAGGTTGAATATTTGAGAGCTAACCTAGAACAGTTTGATAGGTAAGCAGAATATGTAAAAAATAAAGCCGTCCCCATAGGACAGGATTCTTTGAAAGTTGTTCTTGATCCCCCTAAAGACAAACCAGCCCAAAACAATCTTTTTGTGACTCCTCCTATCACTCCCAGGAAAATAGAACCTTTCTATGTTTCCCTACTTATAAATGGTTATAAATTGAGTAATTATATTATAGACTCTAGAGCTTCAAATAATGTCATGCCTGTGAAAGTGGCAGATTCTCTTGGCCTGACTTTGACCAAAACATTTGGGAGGTGTTTCTCCATGGAAAATAAACAAGTCCCTCTCCTTGGTCAAATAAAAGATGCTCAATATGCCTTCGTGGCTTTTCCAAAAAAGCAGATAAAAATGACAGTTTTAGTAGCTGATGTTCCCGCATCTTATGGCATCCTGCTTCATCGAAATTTCTACAAAAATGTCAGAGGAGAGCTAAGTATGAACTTATCAAAAGCAAGGATCCTAGTTCAAGGTGTCATGAAGAAGTTACTTCCTAAAAAAAAAGCAAGGTATGTAGTTACCCGGTCTTCAGCACTAGAAGCTCAAATTTTATTTGAGTCTTTAGGCATGGGCAATTACTTCCTATCTATGGATGAAACCCACAAGACATCTTATGAAACTCCTTGGAGTGATAACCCGAGATTGTGTTCACCTGATGCATTGAAAAAATTGACAAATCAAGATGAACACATAGAAGAGTATTTTCCCCCAAGCAAAAGAGTTTTCATAGAAAAATTAGTATCTAACGAGGCATGGACCTTAGAATTTAACGGCAACTACTCTTCTACTAGGTCGGGAGCCGAGATTGTGTTGATATCCCCTCAAGAAGATATTATTCTTTTGTCTTACAAATTACAGTTCAACAATACCAACAACATGGCTGAATACGAATTCCTATTGCTTAGACTACAGGCTGCCAAAGAAAGGGGCATTAGGGAACTCCATGCTAAAGGGGATGCTGAGTTGATAGTTTGTTAGGTGAGAAACCTCTATCAAACAAAAAATGAGAGGTTGCACCACTATCGCAACCTGGTCTGGGATCAGATTGAAAATTTTGACGCTTTCAACATCTCTGCCATTCTGAAGGAATTCAATGACCAAGCAGATGCATTGGCGGTCTCTGCCACCCTTCTAGTTCCTCACCCAGATTTTAAAGGAGATAAGTATACTATCAAGCTGATCTTTTGACCAAGTGTACCAAATAATGTTGGCCACTTGCAAGTGTTTAACAATGATGATCAAATCATCACCTTCTTGGAATAAAAGGACAGTTTCAAACAATTACATTTTGAAGGTAGTGAACCTCGAGAGTGTGGAACAGCTCCTGAGGCCCATGCGAAAATAGGTGAGGACTTTCTACAGCTTAAAGGGAATAAGATTCCAAAAGGCTTGGTGTCCCTTGAGAAATTATTTGATAACCATGATAGGTTTATTAAACAACATCAAACAGATTCAAAGTCCTCTCAAGACTTTGATCAGGTAAACTTGGGAACCAAGCGTGATCCTAAGATGGTAAATATTGGGAAATGTTGCACTCTCAAGGAAAGATTTGAGCTTGCTAGTCTACTCCACCAATACATAGATGTATTGGCCTATTCCTATGATGATTTGAAATCACTCAAGCCAAATGACATTCGCCACGACATTCCCCTGAAAGCCAACTCTATACCTTATAAGCAGAAATCCAGGTAATATAATCCAAAAATCTCAGGTACTATTTTAGCTGAGATACAAAAGATGTTGGATGCCCAAATAATTTTTCTAATCCATCACTCAACATGGATTGCCAACATAGTGCCCGTCAAGAAGAAGAATGGCAAAATTTGAATCTGTGTGGATTTCAGGAACTTAAACCAGTTGTCCTTAAAAAATAACTACCCCCTTCCTATCATGAATCAAGTCCTACAAATGGTAACAGGTTCAAAAATGTTAACAATGCTAGACAATTTTTTGGGGTACAACCAAGTCAAAGTCAAAAAAGTAGATCAACATAAGACAACGTTCACCATGCCTTGGGGCAAATTCGCTTACCGAAGAATGCCTTTTGGTCTAATAAATGCAGGTGCCACTTTTCAAAGGGTGATGGAGCTTGATTTCAAAGTTGAGATGGGAAAATTCATTGTAGTATACCTGGATGATCTAACAATGTTTTCAAAATATTGTTCTGAGCATGTTCACCATTTGGAAAAAATACTGGAACGTTGTCGTCAGAATGGTATTTCTTTAAACCCAAAGAAATCTGTCTTCAGAGTTACTGAAGGGAAACTTCTCAGACACATCATGTCATGAGAAGGTATTAGAATTGATCTAGGAAGAGTCAAGTCCATCCAGGAACTTACTCTGCCTACTAGCAAGACTGCAGTTCACTCTTTCTTTGGAAAGGTGAATTTCCTCCGAAGGTTTATTCTTGAGTTTGCTGAGAAAACCCGTCAGATTATCAACATGATGAAGGGAAATGCTACATTTAGGTGGACTGTTGAGGGTAAATTAGCATTCAAGGAAATTAAGGAAGCAATCTCTCGTGCACCAGTCTTGGTCTGTCCAGATTATACTAAAAATTTCAAAATATATAGCTATGCCTTTGGACATACACTATCAGCTATTTTGGTCCAGCAAAATCTAAAAGGTGCAGAATCTCCTACCTCCTTGATGAGTTGTCCACTCAAGGATCATGAGCTAAAATATTCTCTTATGGAGAAGCATGCATATGCTGTGGTCAAAGCTGTCAAGCATTTTAGGTTTTATATCCTAAATTCTCACACTGAAGTTCTCATACCAGATACAACAGTAAAATCTATTTTAACTCAACAAGAGTTTGGTACGAAGAGAGGTAACTGGATTTCCAAGACTCAGGAGTTTTATTTGGACATCAAACCAACCAAGCTCGTACGAGGAAGGGGTCTCTGCCAGTTGATTACCAACAACATTCTAGGTGAAGCAAAAAGTGAAGAAGTAGAGATCAAAGGCATGCCTATGGTCCTCCTTGTTGCCACTACTGATGAGTGGTATTTTGACATTGCTTATTTTCTGACATATGGTGAGTGTCCCACTCATCTTTATTTTAAAGAAAAATGGAATGTTAAATTGAAAGCAGTTGGTTATGTTCTGTGGGACAATGGTCTTTACAAGAGAAACCTGGATGGGGCATTTCTTTGTTGTGTTGACAAACCTCAACAAGAAAGACTCTTAGAATCTTTCCACAATCTAGCCTATGGGGGACATTTTTCTGCACTGATGATAGTGCACAAAATTCTACGAGTAAGGCATTATTGGCCCACGCTATTCCAAGATGCCTACAAATGGGTGTGTAGATGTGAATTGTGTCAGGAATTCGTTGGAAAGCCTAAGCTGCCTGCTTTGCCTCTCAAGTCGGTTGTGATCGAGGAACCTTTTCAGCAGTGGGGTATTGACTTCATTGGGGTAGTCAACCCATCTTCAAGTGCTAGACATGATTATGTCCTTATGACAATAGATTATTTTACCAAGTGGGTAGAGGCCATCCCAACTAAGCATGCTACGTCTGAAGTAGTGTTTAATTTTCTCAAAGAAAATATCATCTCTCGATTTGGGGTTCCACTCAAAATTGTAACAGATAATGTAGCCTATTTTTCTTCATATGAAATTACTCAATTTTTATTTGGTTATGGGATTACCTTATCTCACACTTCAAATTATTTCCCTTAAGAAAATGGACAAACAGAATTGAGTAATAAAAACCTAGTCACCATTATCAGGAAGTTGGTAGACAACAACTAGAGAACATGGCACAAAGGTTTGTATGATGTTTTATGGGCTGATAGGATAACACCTAAAAGGGCTATAAGTATGTCACCTGTCCAACTTTTATATGGATTAAATGCAGAAATCCCCATCACCCTTGAACTACCAGTGCTTAAGCTAACTAAAGCAATCGAAGACTCAACCTTCGAAAGCTCAATCGACAAAAGAATTATGTGTTTGACCAAGCTGAATGAACAATGAGTTATGGTAGTGGACCAAATTATGGAGCATCAGAATTGGGTGAAGGCACTTTTTGATAAGAGAGCTAGAGTGTGTGAATTTCAAGTCAAAGATCAAGTCTTGTTGTGGGATAAGAGGCAGGAACCAAAAGGGATGCATGGCAAATTTGACTCCCTGTGGAGGGGCCCATTCACCATTCAACAGCTCTGTGGTGAGGCCAGCTTCTTGCTGGAGTACCAAGATGGAACACCATTTGCACTACCTCACAGCGGACAACATCTGAAACTGTTCAATCCTTAAGGATTGAAGAAGCCTTTTTGTATATATGTATAGTTTTTACATTTTGTCCATTTTTCTTTCATTTTTCGCGTGAATTTGTAGCCCAATGTGGATAAAGGCACTTAGAGATTGGTTTCTACTCCCGCTAATCAAATTGATTAATGGAAGTTCCTCAATAGGAGCCAGCTATTATTTTCAAAATCAGATTCACCTATTTTTTGTGAACAACCCCCTACGAAACTTGTCCATTTCATCTTTTATCTCTCTAAGTTTCGTCATGAGACGAGTTTTGAATTCATTATCATCTTGGCCTCACAACGTGAAAGTAGTTATGATCTCATTGTGGCCAAGGTTCTCTTCCCCCAGACTATCTCCTTCCAGAGTTAGTCTTTTCTTCCATTACCTATAGGGGCGGCAAATTTTGTCGCCTCTACATTTCCCTTATTTTTGTGCAAGGACAACAAATTTTGCCGCCCCTGCACCTTTGCTTACAAGGGCAGCAAATTTTGCTACCCATGCACGTTGACATGCTAGGGCAGCAAATTTTGCCGCGCCTGCACTCAGATGAATTGGAACATGCAAGGGCGGTAAATTTTGCCACCCTAACATGTCTCGGTAACTATGCACAACATTTATTACCACATGCGGCAGGTGGTTGGGGCTAATTTTCACCCCTTTTAAACTGATTTGAGCCTCATTTCTTCTCATTGCTTCCTCCTCTCCTGCAGATCTTAACGTCTGGATTATTTGGTGAGCGACTTGAAACACGTATTTATAGATTTAAACTTGTGGCGTGCACAGTTTTCCAGGTTGGTTTTGCTTTTTTGCATTTGTCTTTCCATTTTCTTCCTCTAGTTATCATTTTTTGTGCTTTCTTCCCTGTTAGGGTGGTGATTTGCACTATCCCTCTTACTAACCCATGGTTTTCTCTTCCCTCTTCCTAGCCTACATTTAGCCCTAAAGGCAGCAAAGTTCACCGCCCATGTCTTCCCCTGAGTAACAGTTCCCTGAAGGGGCATCGAATTTCACTGCCCTTCTTTCTCTTCCAAACTTGTAAGGGTGGCAAAATTTTCTGCCCCTATTTTTTTCCTGCCCTCTTTGTAAGGGCAGCAAAATTCATCGCCCCTGCAGGCTTTTCTTGCAAGGGCGGCGATTTTTGCCGCCCTTACCCTTTTCCTCCTTCAGTCTGTAACGGTGGAAAAATTCATTGCCTATGCAGCCCATCCCTACACGGGTGGTGAATTTGGCTGCCCTTGCACTCTTTTATCCCTACATGCAGGGGCGACAAATTTTGCCGCCCATGCATTCTTCCCTCAGATTTTCTTAACTCTCGAGAATTTTTTGAGTTGTCCTTTTCTTTCCCTTTCTTCCTCGTTTTTCATTTCTTCTTCCACCTAACCTTTTTAAGTGACCTCCAGTAACCCATATCACTTAAATTGCACTTTCTCCCTTTCATCCACTCTCCTCTAATCTAGCGATCATGACTACAATTCAATCAGCGAACTCCTGCACATCTGCTCCCATCTAGTCGAGATCATTCCCAATGATAAAAGCATCTCCCAAGAAGGCAAAAACAATGAAATACAAGTATCAGGGCATCTTACCACTCACATCTATCACCTCCAACATCGATGATATCTGGGACATTGAGATCAGCCATGTGGACATGGCTAAATTCCTAGCACGAACAAAGGCGATAAATCCAAGCACTGGGATGAAGAGGATCATTGAGAGAAACATCCACCTGGTGGCCGCCTTTCTAATAGCAATGCATCATACTAAGTTTATCCTCCAATGTGCTCACTTCTATAATAAAGAGACCAAGTCAGTCTCAAATGCCAGTGGCAACATGGTGATTCGGTTAGACCCCGAATTCATCGATAAAGTGTTCATGTGCCCTCCAGCCACTGAAGTAACTAAGATTGACTTTGTGGATGCAAAAAAGGAGTATGACAAAGACCCTAAGAGGATAAAGAAGGTCATGAACTATAAGTGGTTGAAGACCTCCAGGACCAACCTCCCCAGATGGATGTGGAACTTCTTAAGGAGCGACTTTATTGAGGAAGTTGGTGACTTGATCACCCTTCTAAGCAGAGTACAGGGCCTCCTGTCTTCTTCACAATTCCATGAATGGATGTATCCATTCATCAAGATCATCCTCTAGGGAAAACAAGCCATCTTTTGGGAGAGAAAATTAGAAATGCCCTCCATGAGCAGCTGACCAAGGTGCAGACCTCTCACAAGTTCTACATGACTTCGTACCTTGTGTACATAGTTGCCGCGATGTGGACTTTTCCAGGCTTGACCATGGAGGGGGATAGAAAGACAACCCTAGTACACTCATATTACCTGCAGCTGATTCTACAAAGATCAACTTGTCACTTTAAGAGGGTAGATGATACCTTTTTTGCTACATTTTTATGCCTCTTCGACCCTCAGCTTGAGCAGAAAAGAATATCAAATGAGGCCTGGATGGTGGTCAATGATTATGGCTTCATGTTCCTTTAGTTACCCACCTTCTTCTATCTTTGGGTTGGCTTCTACCAAGGCTCCAAGGCTACCCCTACATGCTCCTTAGGTTTCCTTCAAATAAGCTAATACTAATGGAACTTTGCCGACAATTGATTGTCATGCATACCAAAAAGATGGAGCTGAAGAGACCAGGTTTCAAATTTCCAATTGAGATTGGTAGGTATTCCGTTGCAACATCAACAAAAGCCAAGGTCATGGAAACCAAAATACAGATGGTTACTTTAAAACCATTCAAGAGACGAGAAAAATTTGACTACAGGGGAGTCAAGGAAAAGATCAGGAGGAAAACCCAATTCCATGAACTCATGATTGAGGATATCTAGGTTGACCTTAAAATGATCGAAGAGATTAGAAAAATGGACTATTGTAGGCTGACCCTAGAGCAAATTAAATACCTAGGGCTTGCAGAGATCCCCTCCAATCTGGTTGATGATGGAAACATCATTAATAGTAGGTATCTGGCAGAAAAGGTTGTTGGTTCCCCTCTTTGTCCAATTCAATGGTCTCAGAAAGAGTTGACTTCTCTGAGAAAAAGATTTGAATCAATATTGGCTAACACCAATGATTGGTTAGTAGCCAAAGGGATCATCTTGAAGGAATTTGTTATGAGATTAGAGGTTGAATGCCAAGCAAAATTGAAGAGGAAAGCAGAGAACAGAACTAAAAACAAAGATGATGTCCCTTCTCCTTCTAGGCCTCACAAGCCTAGGATCATCTTTGTATCCAAGAAACCTAACGCTACTGAAGAGCCTAAAGTGGCACCAAAAGGAACTAAGGAATGGAACCCATAGACACAGGCAGCTCAGCCCATGGAGAAAAATGATCAACCATCAGGGCAACCTAGCACTGGACCTCCGCTCTCATAGGAACAAGCACAGTCAATCAAGAGCATATCTCCTTCACCCCCTCAGTCTCTTGTGGTACCCTCTTCTCCCATCTCTCCTATTAGTATTCCCTCTTTCAGAGCTGCTTCTCCTTATAGAGTCATTTTTAGTGATCCTCAAGGCCCTTTCGAAAGTTCCCCTCACTCTTCTGGATCCATTCCAAGTCTATCGTCTCATTCCTTCAACTTGCCAGCAAGCCCTGCACCTGAGCCAAAATTAGTAGTTGGTGTAGTTTCACAAATTACTCCAACTACAACTACTGTCACCACTAGTAGTATAGAAACTGCTATAGTAACACTGGCTGAGAGAAGCATTGCCACAACAAGTACTTCTCTCTCACCTTGGATGATAGCTTTCACACCAAAAAGAAAGAAGATGACCATCTCCCCAGATGAATTTGACTTTGGAAAAATAGTGCCAGTGAAAGCAAAGGCTCCTAAGAGGCCAAGAATCCTCTCTAAATTGGTCGAAGAAAAAGGACAAAATTTTTTGGAAATTGCCAAGCTTCCACAGGATGCAACCCTTGAGGGTTTCGCGATGAGCAGCTGTTCCATCTCTCGTGTTGAACTTGGAAAAGTTACTCATGAAGGTGCGAAAAATGATCTTCAGTCGGCTATGGACATCATGGTCCAAAAATTCAATAGAGAGAAGGAGATGAAGGATTATTACAAAGCCAAATTAGAGTAGCTAACGACAGTAATAAAAAGGTTCACTCTTCCTTCTGAAGCAACAACTCTAGAGGCCTTCTCTGTGGATGACTCAGTCATTCAAAAAGTAGAAAAGACTTATTTGAAGGGAAAAGTCCTGGAGGACTATATTGAAAAGATGCATACTCAGGGAGTTTCTTTGCTTATAGAAGTTGCAGAAAGGATAGGAAAAATGAGGAAGGTAAAAGCAGAACTAGATGACTTCGTCTCCCTTATTTCTCAAGAGATCGATAGTTCAGAAAAAGATCTTAGCAGATGGAAGGAAATGAAGGATCTCAAGAAAAGCACCTTAATATCTATCGGTGTCATCTCCAGCAAGGAATCCTATGTTGAAATCAAGGAGTCACTGATCTTTAGGATTCAGGTACTCAAAGATCTAATTGATGATCTCAAAGCTTTCAAGGAGGCTAGTGAGAAGAGTGACCTGAGCCTACTGAATAAACTAGAAGAGCTGCCATGCAACCTGACCTCTAAGGATGATCAGTTCCTTCTAGCAAAAGAAATGATTCAAAATTTCAAGGAGATGGTTACGAGAGATTTTGAAGAAAAATCCTTCTCAATGTCTATTGTGGACAGCATTCTAGATGCTCAGTTAACTTTGGAGAATCTAAAATCTAGGTTAACTGGCCACGTTAAAGCCATCACAGCATTGAAAGATGCATTGATCAGAGCCAAAATCATCTCCAAGAACGTAGTTGCACTAGATAGCATAAGAATTTAGGCATCCATCACTATGTTCGATGCACATATGAAGAAATCTGGTAGTAAGAGTTGAATCTCTCCTCTTCTTTCTTCTTCTCTCCTTACGCACTTCTATTTTGTGCAAAGTGCATGCAATTTTGAAAAATGTAATTACATGTAAATATTTTGAAAAAATATCTAAAAGTCAAAGATGAGTCATCTTTGTCCAAGATATTTTGTATATTTTAGTATTTTCTAGTTTTTGAGGATTTCTCCCTATATATAGTGGAGACCTCATTTTGTAAATAATCTTGGAAAAATTAATAGCAAACACTCTGCTGAAATTGAAGCAATTTTTGAGACTTTGTGCTCAAATTTGTAAATCATATTTTGTTGAATGAATGAGAAGCAGGTTATTTCAGACTTTGTGTTGAGATTGTCTATGTTATTTAGGAAATAGTTCTTATGTCCTTTTTCCTAGTAATATCTTATTTATCTAATTTAATAAGCAAAGTGGGTGTGTTAGTATTATCTGAAGACATTTATAGAAGGTAGAAGATAGACTTTGTGTTGCTTTTATCTTTAAGATTCAGTTATCTTTTGTAGTTTCAGGGGAAGACTTTGTGCTTCACTTCACTCTACAGTTGTACTTGTTCTGAATCGATGAAGGAGACTACTGAAGACTTTGTGCTTACATGGGTATTCTTGTGGATTTTGTCACTTCAGGTGATTTATTGCTCTCTGTTTAATACCATTCCTGAAAGAAGAGGAGTGTTGTTAGCTTAAGACCAGTATTTTTCCTCTTTTGTTTTTTATACATTACCTCTGAAAAAAGAGAAGTAGATGTTGTTATACCACCCCCATGTGTTATTTTCTACTTAATTATATACATATAGCACATAAATATCTATATGGAACCTCTCCTTGATGAGAGGAGAGATTTTCTTCATCCAGATCTAGTAAACCCATACTTTTCATGGTGTAAATCTCTCTACGTTGTGGCTGATATCCCCATTTTTTCATCAGTTAGTTGACGACAAAATATTCACCCAACACATTGAATATATTGGGTATATGTTCAAATCATTTGGCTAAGTTTTACTATTTTAATCCATCATCCTTATTTCTTTGTGCCTAAAAGTCTTTAAAATAGCATTTTAATATTGTGTTGTGATTATTTTAATCCCTTAGTTTTGAATAGACCTGCACTCTTTTTTTTAAAGAAACTATGTCTAATATATATAAACTTGTGTATATTATATTTGATATGAGGCATGTGTTTAATGTTATTTAACCTACATCTTTTTCATTTTAGCTTGTGAGTCATTCATTAGAGGTTGTATTTCACTATTCAATAGTCTGCAAATCATTTTTAAAGGCAATAATTGAAATACATAAACCAACTTCTTAGTGGCGTTGCATTCCATTAAATAAGTTTGAGTTTGAATTGTCTTGACTAAGTGCCATCCCATGCAACCAGCATTATATTATTGTAATTCCTTTCAAACCTGCATATTATTCCTAGTAGACCTATATATTTGTTAAAGGTTTACATTTATTTCTTTATACTATCATAATAATATTTTATTTCCTGCATATAGCTTGATAAGACCAATGTCTAGCATTAATAGTCCCACATTTCCATTTGAAGCCTGAGTTCAAATCAATGAGTCCTATGTTCCCCTTTCATGGGTTGTGTATTATTTCTTGTTAACCCTACATTGAATCATAAAATCCAACATCTTATTTTATAAAGATGTCTTATTCTCTTAAAGGTGACATTTGTTATAAATTAGTTTGTGGAGAACTTGTTGGATCTGACATATTAAGACTGTTAAACCTTGTGTCCCACAATATAATGGATGGCAGAGTAATTTAGAACCCTACACAGTGGATAATCAAATGACTCTGTCTTATATTTTGGGCAGCACTTTTCCTTGATTTTAACTTTGTAATAATTATTTTAAGCTTGTGTTCTTTCTAAATAAGACTACATGTTTATTTTATTGAAGGCTGCATCTCAATTTAAGAGCCAGTGTCTTATCAAGAAGGGTCTGCATTTTATTCTTTTTGAGTAATGTTTCAATCCCATTAGGTGGCATATATATATTTTATTACACTGAGTAATTATATATATATATATATATATATATATATATATATACACACACACACACACACACACAAGGTATTAATGAATTGTTAGTGGATGTGTGTATATAATTGTGTGTGGGTGTGTGTGTGTGTGTGTATAAAACCTTATATGTTTTTAAAACTAAGAATGAAAGAATATTTATCTCATGTATAGAGGAGATTATGGTTAGTATATTATTATGATTAAATATACCTATGAATTCTTACCAAATTATATAAAATAGAAAATTATTTGGTTAAGATGAGTATGAAATTACATTTTATTAAATATGTAAAAAGTTCGTCATTTGATAAGATGTGTGTGTGTGTGTGTGTGTGTGTGTGTGTGTGTGTGTGTGTGTGTGTAAGAATATATTTTATTATAGAATATGTGTATGAGTATGCATTTATAACATTGTTATATACCTTGCTTAAAAAAATTAATGTTTATGTTAGATGGTATACAAAAAACATGTAGCAAAAGTTAATAGGATAATTTCTTAAGCTGATATTAACTTGTTAAAATAGGAACATGGTTTAGGATTACTTATCATCTTTTCTATTTTGGTGATATAAACCTTGTTATGTTTAGGTACAAGATAGATTGTTATTTTAGCAGTACGCTATGTGTGACATTTAAGTAATCTATGATTTTATATAAAACATACTTGGAGGGTATGTCTTATTCATGACTATATTCAATTACATAAATATTTATAAATCAATATTAGCACATCTTAGATTATGATCTTGTTTACAAAAATATTTTTGTGAAAGTGTTATTGTTGTATTAATAGCATTATTTTAGGTTCATGACACATTTAATTAAATAAAATGAATGTTCAAGTTTGTTCTATTCCTAGTATAGGAATAAATTTGTATGAATCTTAGAATTATACACTGCTATACATGTTTATTTTAGAAAACATATTAATGATTTTAATAAGGAGTGAGATGCATTCCACTAGCCTAGGTAGCATTGCCAATAGATAATATAATCAAATGGTGTGTTATGAAATTGACCAATCTAAATGATTATATATTATTTAAAAAATTTAGCCAAAGTAATGTAGATATACTTTTTCATTTCATATGTTTGATTTGCATGTTGTGAGATATCATGTTAGAATGGATTTATTTATGGTACACTACATGTTTTTAGAAATATTACAACACATGGGGTATTATCACATCTCTTTGAATTCTCACACCATTCTATCTACCTACCCATGAAAGGAGGGCAATTTATTGATAGGGGATTGTGCAGGGGATTGTTGGTCCATGGTTGGTGTCAAAAAGCACTCAAATGATGCTCTTGATTCCCACTATAATACTTACCTAGAGACAACACTTGAGATTATCAGTGATACATGAGTTAGATCAACTTGAGCTCCAAATATCTTGGTATTTAGTTGTTGTATTAGACTCTATGTCTAAAGGAATGTAATTATATTATGTATTTGTTATACTTGAACAATAGTTGTTGTATTGTGAGACTAGTCGTAGTTGTGTCCTATTATATTTACATTCTTTGGAGTTGTATAAGATTAATATTGTATGCAGTATATGGATTTAAATTACATTTATTCTAGATATGATTTAGATATGATGTATTGTTTAATATTGTGAAACGATTTTTACATTATTTATTTATTTTTAAATTACTGCACTTTCTTAAGCACAACTTGAGAGGTTATGATAAGAAGTCAAAACATAAATGAGAAAATAATATTTCAAAATCAATCTCTCAAGTCTCTATTTTTTTCTTAGAGACCAATGTTGGTCCACATAGGGATTGATGTCAATTAATAGAAATCAATTTTAGTTGATTCATAGAGGGGTCAATGTCAGTTGATAGAAATCAACATTGGTTACTGCAAAAACATATGAAAACATCACATAGTTTTTTACAAAAATGTTTGTTAGTAAAACAAACATAATAAACTAAAAGACCTCTAGATCCTGTAATAAAAATTCCAATAAGATAATATGTAAGTTTCAAAACACAATAAAAACTAGAAACTTTCAAGAAAAACACATTAATCATGTTTTTCACAATGATTTATTCTTCACACAGCAAGTGATGTTGGTTTTAAGGGATCAACATCAGTTAAATAGAATTGATGTTAGTCTCTGTGTAAACTATGTGTCACTTAAAAAACCAAAATTCATGAAAAATGAAGATAAAACTTGAATTTTTAAGAATTTTAAGCATTCACTAGAAGATCTAAGATTTGCATATTAGTCTCCTTGCTTATATGGGATGCCTGGTCCCACCATCATGCCAAAATGTAGAGTGGGAATAAAAATCAAGTTAGTCCATGTGTTAGTAGATAAAAACCCAAATAAGCATAAATAACACAATGTACTAAGCTTACTCCCTTATGGAAGTTTGCAAATGAATTCTAAGAGCTATTGAAAGAATAAATACTACCATCAAACTTTCCCATGAATGTCCCTCCTTCAAAGTGTGGCCAAGAAACATGATTTTTTCTAAATTTGGTGCTTCAAGTATTTTCAATGATGAGTAGAAAGTTTATCCATCATATCTCAATGCACCAATGTCTTAGGCTCATGAATTTGATCAATGTGTGAAAATAGTTGATGTTTTTTTATTATGATTTTTGCAAAATAAGTTTGCATGAATGAAACTTAAAAATGGTAGGCTTGGCCCTCTTATTTATAGATTTTTAGAAATGATAAAAATCAACCATAACTATCCATCTTGAAACCAAGATGTGTGGCCATGAATCAATTTTGGAGGCTCAAGCCATAAATATCCTCATTAATATTTATAAGAATGGGGTATTAATGAGGCATGGGAGGGATTAAACCTGATATTTTTTTCATTAATAGATTGTGGATGCCATCCCATTTATGATGTCATAGGGTGATTTAGAAGAATAATGAATTTTTAATTAATATATATTCAATAACTTCCATGGATTTTTCACTTAAGCCCTTGATTTGGTTTAATTTGCTTTAATGAGTTTAATTAATTTTTTTGTAATTCTTTGGAAATTGGTTGTTCACTTAATCAAATTGGTCAAAATGTTAATTTAATGAGTCATAATTTGATTAGATTATAATTAAAAAAAAGTGTCATTTATGTACATAAAAATTCCCCTTTAGATCATTGTGGATGCAAAATAACACATGCATGTGATGTGTGCTTCTGAATTAGAAGAATTCAGTGGTTTAGAGCATCATTTTGCATGGTCACAATTTGGCCTAAAATGATTTGAGAAAAGATAATAATATCATAAAATGCATTTCACCATTTAGGGATACATTATCCTAAATCATCACCTATAAGTGACAAGTTTGAACCATTTACACATTTTAGTGATTTTGGCCCAGATTGTGCATTGTCACAAAATTTTGCTTAAATTGACAATTTCAGCACAATAGTGATAGAAATTGGATGTCTAAAAAATGCTTTACTTTCCAATGTGATATGGTTTGTTAATTGTTTCAAATCACCCACAACATGCATCAAGGAGATTACCTATTTTGAAGGTATATTATCATCATCAAGGGGTTCATTTACCTTTTGAATTTTATTATTAATCTTAGCCATTGGTACACTACCTCGAGGACCGTTTTAAGATAGGATTGGTTTTCTCTTTTTAAAGTTTGGAGGGGTGATATCCTGGACCTGGCGAGAGGGAAATGGGTTATCACCGTCATGGAGGTTAGGTTGATAAATGAGTTTTACAGTAGTAATGAAGGTTGAGGGAAATTCATTGGTATCTATTATTTCATTAATTTGCAAATAAGTATCACATGATAATGGACTAGAAGATGCAATATTATCATGTGAATGTAAGTTATGTAAACTATGAACATAATAATAAGTGTGTGTGTGTGGGTGTGTGTGTGTTTTATCATTCAAACTAGCATTAGTTTGAAAATGAGAGATAGATAAAGTAGGGATAGAACTAGAAGATTTAGATGCAATGTCTTTTTCATCAAAATCATAGTAATCATCATCATTCCAAGGTTCATAAAAATTAGAATTTAATTCTCTTGTATAATTAAGAGTAAAATAATTATCATTTGCATGCTCACTAAGAGAGAGAGTAGGAGAATATTTTAAAGTTTTACGACTATTCAATATATCATGTGTGGGTGTAATGCAATTCATGTCTTCACTAGCTATGTGTGGAGTGCCTGTATTATTATTAATTTCAATCTTGGAGTCAAGGGTATAATAATTAGCAAGCATATTTTCATTTGGCATACTATGACATGTAGGAGAAGATTTAAAGACATTTGCATTATCAACATTTTACAAAGAATTACTGTGTTGAGCTTGGAATGTAAAAGAAGGTGACAAAAATAATTTTGTATACTTTAGTTTATGCATTGGTAAAAGGTGTAATATCATTTGCACATGCTTTTTCAAATTTAATTGAAAAGGGTAAATAAGATCTAGTGCTCTTTTCTATGTTTCTTGAATCATACGAAAGTATATTTCATTTATTGCACTTATTTTTTTTATTTGAATAAAGAGGTAGCAAAAGTGGTTGAAAAACAAGGATCACATTAGAACAAAGCACTACCAATAATATGTTATTTTGGAATTATATTTTTAGTTTGATTTTGAGGTGTATGAGAAGAGGGAGAGGAAAGAGAAGAAGATGCATCTAGTATATCCCCATCAACACTTTCATTATCATGATCATAATAATCATCATTACCATCATTACAAAAATCATCATCATCATCATCATTATAAATGAAATCATTAGCATGTGCTAATGTACAATCTTAAAAAAAAAAACATTCATTATTGTAATTATGAGAAACATTAAGAAATTAATCAATTAGGTGAGGGGTAAGAAGCTTCTTCGATGTCATTTTAAACTTGCCAAAGAAAATAATGTAAATAATGAATAATAAAAACATAATATGTAGAATGTAATATAACATGTGTATATTTGTAACTATGGGAAATATTTATCCCAATGTATACAAAACAATTAGGATTGTACTTGAAATCCTAAAAGTTAGTATTTAGATGTATAGGGACCTAGTATGTGGAGCTAGGGTTTAATGAGGGTTGTTGGGGAAAAAATTAAATTATATTAAATTAATGAAACCCTAATATAAGACTGATTTAGATGAGTTAGGTTTTACCACAAATTAGGAAAAGATAGAAGTTTTTAACCCTAATTTAGTGTAAAAATAATGAAGAAAGTAAACCCTAGGCTAAATTAGGGGTTTGAGCAATATTCGAAGTTAGGTTCATAAAATGTTTTAACTTTTTAGGACTTATTAGATGTAAATACTAGGTTGTTAAATGGTTGAGTATAGTAATAACTTAAAATAAATATAGTAAACGGTTAATTTGATAAGTTCTTCCCAAAATAGTAAAGATGGAAAGAAAATGTACTTATCTAGAGTGAAATAGGCATTTTTATGAATCAGGAGGCTATAACAAGCATGGAGATTAGCCAGACATATTTCATTCTATCACTATAGTTGAAAATAAGATTTGATAAATAGTGCCCTTATGAGTATAGTAGTTCCAATGACACTAGTGCCTAATTATGGTGTTAGTGTCCTTTTGTGGAAGAGCTACTTAAAGCTTTCAAAGATGTTACAAGAATGTTTTAGGGACTTCTTGGTGATTTTGTGACTTCTAAAAGTTTGTCTGTCACTATTTTGCATGGATCTCTTTCAAAACACTAATGAACATCTACACACATGAAAAAATAACTAAATCAAATGAAGAATAAAGGAAAAATATAAGTTGTGGGATATTATGATCACATAGGATAGAACCCCTATTATCCTCGATGCTACCTACATTAACCCCAATACTAGGGGTCTCAAATTGCATGTAGTTATCCCTTAAGGAATGTACATAATCAACATGCATGGTATGTGTAGAGTAAAGATTTACTCTACTTTTCATTATATTTTTTAGTTGCGCGCTGCAAAATTTGGTTCCCATATACTTTGGCCTGAGATGGAAAAGTTTTAAAACAGAGTGCAGGCACTAATTTTCCTTTTGATTCATTTTTGTCTAAGTGTCAAAGTCAAGCGGAAGTTGCCAAGTGTCGTCATTCGAGGCACCTTTCATATTTTCTATGAGTTGGTCAGGATGTGCCATGTATCTCATAATGACTTAGCAGAATGTGCCAAGTATCATCCTCCACATTTCCTAAAGTAATAAGAAGGTTTTCAAGGAATTGGTTAAGCGTCATCTTCTGTTTAAGAGATGGGAGTGTCCTACAATCTGTTTTAGCCAATGAACTGCCAAAAGACAAAGCATTTCAAAATTTATAAAATATCTTATGTTAGACACTTCCAATTGGGTTAGATTTTAGTTGGGCCATTAGATTGGGAACAAGTAGACAATCTGGAGTGAATCCAAGGCTATAAATAAGGGTACAAAGATCACCAAAAATAAAGGAGATACCAGAGAGAATTTTCTGAGAGAATTATTGTCAAGAGTTTAGACTTTCTAGAGCTGTGACTAGGAATGTCATTTGCCTTTGTTCTACCTTCTTAAGTTGGAAGGTTTATGTAACTTTGCATGCTATTGTGCCTCTTATGTGACTGGAGAATTAATGAGAAGATTGAATCCTGTGCCTTTGTTGATACTTTTTGTGTCATTGCAAAAGTAGTCTAGGCTGTGTTGTCAAGATATTTAGACTTTCTAGAGCTATGATTAGTAATGTCATTTGCCTTTGTTTCATTTTCTTGAGTTGGAAGGTTTATATAACTATGTGTGTTTTTGTGCCTCTTATGTGACTAGAGAATTCAAATAAGAAGATTAAACCTTGTTCCTTTGTTGACATTTTCTATATCACTACAAAAGTAGTCTATGCTGTGAGCCTTTGTTTCTATTGTTTCCATCTTTTACATTGATCATGCACTTGTTTGATCTTAAATGTAAATGAATCTTACATATAGTCTCAGTGTGCTCAAGATTAAGGTCAAATTACATTTAGGCACATCGGCATAGTTAGATTTTATTTCTTGCATTTGTGTTTCTTTTAAAATTCCTATCCCTTTTCCCAATATACACTTGATATAAAGAAGAGAGCAGCTTCTTAAAAGTCTAGAGGTTGTTTCAAGTCACAAATCCCACATCTTGAAACTTCCCATTGTTGGTGTTAGAACAAGCATAATTTTAAATCATCAACAGTTTTTGGCACACCCGGTGGGACCAATCTTGAAGTTTCTTTCAATATCATATGAACCAGAGAGCTAAGAGGAGTCATAGCTATGGACCAGTAACCAGATCACAATCTGATATAAATCTAGGTATTCTTTTACCACCTTTGGTAACTAGTCCAAGAAGAAGAGTCAACTAGTTTATACCAATACCAAGAGCAAATATGGGAGCCCCTGTACCCCCAAGAAATTATGCAAATTGGAACATTGGTAGTCCATTGATTTTCCTAATACCACCAACCACTTGGGACCCTATCCCAATGAATTCCCTAAAAGCTCTGCCCAAATTCAGTGGGCAAGACTTTAAAACACCTGAAGAACATATGTAGGATGTATCAAATGTCTATGATATACATGTTGTCACACAACAAAATGTGGCCATCAGACTATTAGTAGCTATTTTAAAGGAAAGGCTCTAGATTGGTATCAGTCCCTGACCCCAAATACCATCTCTACATGGGATCAGCTCAGAGATCTTTTCTTTGAAAGATTTGAAGAGAAGGGTGATAAGTCTTCTTTATTACAAAAATTAATTACTATTCAAAGGGCACCATAAGAAGCCATGACTGACTTTAATTCCATATTTCAAAAGACTTGGGAAAGAATCCCTACTACAGCTAGATCATTACCAGGTATGGCCATAGTATTTTATCTTAAGGCATTGAATTCAGATATATCTATTATGATTTAGTCACTTGGAGGACACACTTGGCCTGAGGCTTATGACTATGTAGTCAGAGCTGAGAATAATTTAATAGATGCTGGAAAGTTACCCCCAAGGCCTCCCATGCCCATGTTCCTAGAGATCTCCTTGCCATTACCTTAAGAAGCTCCTAAATCTATAACCCCACTTGTGTCTATGTACACATATCCTCAACTACCAACTAAATAAATTGTCCCCACTCAGTCATCCGAGCTGGATGATATCAAGAATATCCTAAGGACATTTTATAATGAGCTAATTAATATAAAAAGATAGCAGAATACTTTCCCTAAACCCCAATATTAGGGATATCAAGGAAATAGATTTTCATCTCAGCCAAACCAATACTAGGGTCCTCCAAGATAAAATAACCCTTAGCTAGCAAACTAAATAGTTGCAGTCCCTACACCCTCACAGACTATTCCTCCCAATTCAAATAGGGAGATTATTCCAAGGAAAAATAACTATGAAAATAACACTAATGCCTGGTGTTTTCCTTGCAATAATGCTCATACACCTAGAGATTGTCCCATGGGTAATTTGCAATAAAAGGTGGTAGAACAAAGAAGAATGGATGGACAGTTTGTAAGTTCCAGTGACAATCAAGCCTATCAGTCTTTTGGTATGTAGAATTTAGTCTTAATGGCTCAGATGCAAGGTATGTCTTTGCAACAAGAGGAAGAAATAGCCCCAAAACATGCTTTGTTCTCATGGGTTGAAGATGAAGAATCAAATTTCTTGAGTGAAGCATCTACCTCCAAGAAACTAGTGGTGCATTCTGATTATTATACTAGATCAAAGAGAAGGATGGTGGAACAGCCTAAGGTTATAAATAGTCAAGTCATGGAGAATCCTCCATTTCAAGGACAAAGAAACAAATCTATTAGACAAGAAGTGCCTCAGTTGGTGCAGAATCAAGTGATTCCTACACAAATTCAAGAAAAAACAAGATATCCTTATTCTCAAAGAACTCAGACTCTGGGACCAATAAATTTGGTGGATCAATTAAAGAAGACTCCAGTACAAGTATCAATATGGGATATATTGGCTATTCCTAAATAGAAGACACTACTACGAGAAGCTCTACAATCCCAATCAGTGCCCAAAGGTATTGTTATCAAAGAAGGACCTGCTGAAAAAGAAAAGCTCAAAGATACAGTTCATCTACAAACAATAGCCCTAGTGAATAATACAGCAGAGGTAAGCAAATCCAAACCGGATCCCTTCTATTTAACTTTGATAGTGGGTAAGAAACTACTACATAATGCAATGATTGATTTAGGGGCTAGTACTACAGTTAAGCCTAAGCAAATAGCTGATGCTTTAAAGATAAAATATGAGCCACTCACTAAAGGAGTCATGCAGCTAGATGGTAAAGCAGTATAAACAATAGGGAGAATTAAACAACTCCCATTACAATTATATACTTCTCCAAATATAAATGTAAATCAAGATGTAGTAGTGATAGATATACCTCCTATTTTTGGCTTATGTTTATGAAGAGACTTGACAGCCAAAATAGGAGGATATATGTCCCTTGATTGGTCTCACCTCATCTTAAGAACCAAATATGGTTCAAAGATGAAGACATTATCTAAGCCATTATATAAGGATCATATCATCAATGAGCTAATTGCAAAGTTAGAGGCAGCCCATGCTATGATGAATAAAGAAGAAAGGGTTTTTGTTGAGGAGTTAGGTGAATGGATTGGACATGATCACAAAGAGGAAAATGATCATTTATTAGCTATGATGAAAAGTGACCCATATGATAATTACAACTCTATTGATCTGGGCACTTACGTTATACTTGATGAAGATCATAAAATCCCAAATGTTGAAGAGGAAGAAAAGTCAAAAGATACCTCTTATGAATTCTAGATTCCTAGTGAGAAGTCACAATCGTATGCCTTAATCTCTAATGAAGAAGAAATAATTTTTGATTTTCTTCTTACTTTGCAAGATGATGTGGAGGATCATGGACATTTCTGTGATCATGATTTGAATGATTTGTTTGAAATCATTGGGTCAAGTTATACTATTTTTCAAGGAAGCTGTGAGCCGGTTGCAGATGAACAAAACAACATTGAGACTCAATTACATGTGCAAAATTATTGCAAACTTACAGAATTATCCTTTCAAGAGGTTAGTAATTTTAAAGTCATTAAAAAGGATGATCATGCAATAAAACCTAAGTTTAAGGCAGAAGGAGATGAGCCAATAAATAATCTATGTCAAAGAGCTTCTGTTGATGAGCAAATAGTCATTAATTTCTTGATAAGATATGCTAGTGTCAAGAATTGGCATTTGAAAAGCTTCCAAGAACAAAAAGAGTTTATATATGTTGGAAGCATGTTTGAATCAGACTCATTTGAATGCAGGCCAATCAATGTGGCATATAAAGAGAGCAAGCCATCCGAGCTACATCCAATTTAACCACTTGTCTGGAAACATAAGTCATCTTGTCATGAAGGAGACTTTAAAAATTCTTCTTTTGATCCAGGAGAGAGATAAAGATACTTGGTTAATGTAGTTAGATAGTTTCCCCTTTCCATATTGCTTTGTTTTCCCATTTTTGTTTTCCCAATTTTCTTTTAAATAAGTGTTCTTTGAACACATAGTCGGTAGCTCAGAATTTTCAATTTTTTTAAAATTCTCCAATACATTGAATGTCTCCCAAATCTTTAGAAATCCCCAAGGTACCTTGCGCTGCCACTTGCATAACGTGTCTACCTGGCTATCCCATGAAGATTGAATAAGATTTGCTAATGATTATCTGAGTTTAATGTTATTTTATGACTTGATAGGTCAATAAATACCTCTTAGCAAGAGTTAAAGCTTACAAGTTCTCAAACATTCCTTCATCTATGAGAAAATGTCCTGCTACTTGCATTTTTTAGTGCTTAGTAAACTTTCTTCAGTGAAAGTTTTTCTATTTTACAAAATCTCATACCAAGTTATCATAGAAAAGATACAGAAGATGGAAGGAGCACAATCTTCACAACAAGGAGATGGGATGTATGAATCCCTTGATAAGTTTCTTGCAAGTAAGTCTTATGCTTCAGCTCCCGTGCAACCATTGAAGACCTATCCATGGACCAGGATGCCTAAAGTTGGTCAAGCAAGTGACCCAGCAAAAATAAAAGATTATGCAGATGACGTCATGGACCCAATTCTTTAGAGAGCTAGTAGCAAAACTCTTAGAGAAGGGGCACATCAAAGGTGTCTACAGAGGGCCAGAGTAGGGCAATATGAAAAATTTGCCATGAGGATATGGACTTCACAACTAGCACAATTCATTGTCCCAGTTGTGCATCCATGCCTCGACTTGGTCAAATTATGTGCAGACTTATTTTATGCACCCTCATGCACCATTCAACAAGGTCCATTCATGGTACAAATCACACTGCAAGCTATCAGGGATATGTTAGCCCTATATCATGATAGTACAGCTACATTTCCCACTATTGCTAAAATGCAAAGAACATGGGCAAACATCAATACTCAGTTAAGGTTCTTGAGATCCAAATTACAAATGGGTGATGATGACACTATGGTGCCCACACTCCCTATAGCAAGATCTCAATTCACACAAGCTAACCAAGACACATTGTCTATGATGGCTTTCATCTTTGGCATGAAAGATGATATAGTAGTTTATGTAGAAAAAATGGCTATCCTCTTCAGGCTAAAGACCATGGACAAAACTCAAGAGTATAGGCTTGACTTTTTTGAACAAATTGCTTTCTCAATGGTGGAACAACTAGCCCATTTCAAATCAAAAGGGGTTTTTAGGTACTCTTCTTATTTGTTTCACCTCATGTTGTTTCAGAACTCTGACCTCTTTGCCCAACATATGTATCTTGATATGTATGACCCAAATTTTGATCTCCAAAGAACCATTCATGTGTCTGCATGGACACATATTTTGTCAAAGACTAGTGACCCATATGAATTCTGGGAATTATTTGTTACCCCGACTTTTTGTCATCTCAACCCTAAACTAGTTATGAATAGATTATTCCCAAGTGTTTCAAACCTTTTGGCCAGTTGCCCAATTCCTTGTGATTTCTATTTTGGATCCCACCATACAATTATAAGAGTCCATGGTTTTTGAGGGGAACCAATGTTGCTACCTAGGATTTTGAATCTTAGGTTAGCATTCCTTGAGGTCACCAGGCAGGTGTCAGTAGTAGACAATGATTATGGCTCTGGGAAGAGGAAAATAAAAATGTATGACCTCCCATGGATGACAACTAGCATGGTTTTGGAAACCAGAGATGCTAAAGTTATGTTACTCAGAAAGCTAGCCTTTTTGGGTTTCCTTCTGGTAGAAGACAAGTGGGTTTATGACCCAAACGATTTCATAGCCTCCTGGATAAGGACTCACATGGTTGCAACTAGAATTTCACATGAGGGCTGCCCTTTTTGGGAAACCAAGAAGAATCCTAGAGAAGATGCTCCTGGGTTTTATGTTGAGTTAACTTACTTGCCCCTTCCACAAAACAAACCCTGGGAAACATTCTATGTTAAATAGAGGGATTATGATCCTAAAGTCAGAATGAATTCTAGCTTAATAAGGGCATTAAATAATAAAGATTGGGATGCTGAGAAAATAGAGGCCTATTGGAAATAAAGGTAGGAAATTTGTCAAACAACCCATTCTTTCAAGAATGTAGACATAGATGAGAGATGGGAAGAACTATAGGATGAGTGCCATCTCTCCCTTGTATCTAGCCCAGAGACAAGTAATTTGCTGACATCAGGTGTAGAGCAGGAAGCTAAGGCTGGCTCAAGCCAAGAGTCATAAGCCTCAGAGTAAAATATAGCTACAATAATTGTATCAGTTTGGCCCCAATCTCTCAGTGTCATGGAAATGCAGAAGAGTGTGGTGCCTTCACCATCAAAAGCTTCCCCATCAGCATTGATTATAGATATTCCTAGTTCTCCACAAGCATCATTGAAAGGGAAAGAAACATAGCTAAAAGAAGAGACACCCAAAAAATGAAAGAGGGTGCAGTTTCAGTTTGATTCAGAAGAGGAGACAAACACCCCACATCGCCAATTATAGAGTACTATAATTTCTCCTCATGTAAGTATTATCCCTCCTCCTTCTCAGTCTATTTCTTCTCCTATTGGCTTGGTGATTTCATCTAGCTAGATGACATCCCTTGCCACTTCTATCATTCCCATTTCTCACTTCACCCCATCTAGGCCACCTCAGGCTTTAACATTACCTCATTTCTCCCCCTCTATTCCCAAGAAACTTTCCCCTCAGATTGCCCATAGCTAACAATTGGCTATTCAATATGGTTTACCACAGGGACATCCTTTTGTGGGTGGGCACATTGCCTCTCCTTCTACCTTCCAAACCCAAATGGATGCTGCTAGGAAGGCAAGGGAAGCTTGAAGAGAGAAAAAGAAGATCAAGTAAAATAAAGCATTGACTACACCCCATCTGTGGTCACAATTTGACCCCATCTAGCAGCAAGTGGTGGTGACTCATTTGTCACCAAATGTAATAAATCCAACTGAGCAGATGTAGCTGGAGGATTACATGATGAATGTAGTGGCCATTGACATGTCCCTCTTTAGGCCACAAGACAAAATTGAGCTATTGATCGAATCCACTTTTTTAGTAACTAAAGACTACTTGAAGACATCAAGGAGGCTACAGAAGATGGAAGCCGATCTAGCCAAGGAAAAGGCAAACTATAACAATTTGACCTCAGAGATCAATAAAAAATACAATGAAATAGAGAATCTAAATAAATAGTTGCAAGATATTGTTTCTCTTCAAACTCATCAGGCAGTTCAGGCCCAAAATGATTCTTTAAAAGTAGGGCTCACACAGGTAAAGGATGCAATGACAACCCTAAGGCACGAAAAGGCAACATTGCAAGAAAAATGTGAGGGACACCTATTGCATGTTACTCAATTACAATAGAAGCTACTGGCTAAAAAAAATAATATTGCAGCTATACAAGCCCAATTTCAAGCAGAGCAATAGAGAGCAGCACAATTGACACTAGAGCTGGCCAATAGGCCAAGGAGTGTTGGAGTGTTAAGTTTGGTAAAAGATCTCTATAAATCCATGTGGAAGAGAATCTCTTCAGAGATTATTCAGCTCAAGCCTTCTCTCACCTTCCTGATAAATGCATAGAAATTGTGTAAAAAGGTGGAGAGTTTAGTTGTAAACACTCTGGCTACAATCTCTGGGAGAGTAATGGACTCTGAAACATTGCTACAAAAGCTTTATGATGCAATGGACACAATGTTGTTAGTAATAGGAATCAATGATAGAATGGTTGCTACTAAGTGAATAAATGAGGTGCTCAGTTGTAATTTTATATCCATCAGTTGCAGAGAGCTCCTAGATGTCATGAAAGAAGGAATCAGTGAGATGAAACAACATATTGAAGATCTAGTGAAATTAGGACTTCCTTCTCCATTTCTTGATGATAATACCATGTTGATGGTAGATGAAATTGAAAATTTGTTTTTGGATAAATAGAATGGTGAGATAGTGTTTTAGGATCTAAGGGATGATTCATCAGTCCCTGAAGTAGAAGCTGTCTTAGTTCCTATTTCCTAGCTTAAATTCAAATTGAAGGCTACAGTTCAAATTTTGCAAAATTTTTCACACAAAGATATTATTAACCTTGATTTAGCCTTCAATGAATTGCAGAATAAGCAAGGGTTATCTGATGATGAGTGGTCCACCTATCAAACAACATTACTGAAGTTGTAATTTTGATCTAGCAGGAGTTGTGATTTCTTTTTGAGTAGGCTCAAAATTCCTTGGGGTCACCAACAATTATAGAGTAAAGATTTACTCTATGTTTCATTCTATTTTTTAGTTGTGTGCTACAAAATTTGGTTCCCGTATACTTTGGCCTGAGATGGCAAAGTTTTGAAACAAAGCACAGGTGCTAATTTTCCTTTTGATTCATTTTTGTCTAAGTGTCGAAGTCAAGCAGAAGTTGCCAAGTGTCATCATCTAAGGCACCTTTCATATTTTCTATGAGTTGGTTGGGACATGCCACATATCTCATAATGACTTAGTGGAATGCGCCAAGTGTCATCCTCCACATTTCCTAAAGTAATAAGAAGGTTTTCAAGGAATTGGTTAAGTGTCATCTTTCGTTTAAGAGAAGGGAGTGTCTTGTAATCTGTTTCAGCCAATGAACTTCTAGAAGACAAAGCATTTCAAAATTTATAAAATATCTTCTGTTAGACACTTCTAGTTGTGTTAGATTTCAGTTGGGCCGTTAGATTGGGAACAAGCAGACAATTCAGAGTGAATCCAAGGATATAAATAAGGGTGCAAAGATCACCAGAAAGAAAGGAGATACCAGAGAGAATTTTTTGAAAGAATTATTTTCAAGAGTTTAGACTTTCTAGAGTTGTGACTAGGAATGTCATTTGCCTTTGTTCTATCTTGTTAAGTTGGAAGGTTTATGTAACTGTGTGTGTTTCTGTGCCTCTTATGTGACTGGATAATTAATGAGAAGATTGAATCATGTGCCTTTATTGATACTTTCTGTGTCATTGCAAAAGTAGTCTAGGCTATGTTGTCAAGAGTTTTAGACTTTCTAGAGCTATGATTAGTAATGTCATTTGCCTTTGTTTCATTTTCCTAAGTTGGAAGGTTTATATAATTGTGCATGTTTTTGTGCCTCTTATGTGATTGGAGAATTTAAATAAGAAGATTAAACCCTGTGACTTTGTTGACATTTTCTATATCACTACAAAATTAGTCTATGTTGTGAGCCTCTGTTTCTATTGTTTCCATCTTTTACATTGATCATGCACTTGTTTGCTCTTAAATGTAAATGAATCTTACATATAGTCTCACTGTGCTTAGGATTAAGGTCAAATTACATTCAGGCACATCACCATAGTTAGATTTTATTTCTTGCATTTGTGTTTCTATTAAAATTCCTATCCCTTTTCCCAATATACACTTGATATAAAGAAGAGACTAGCTTCTTAAAAATATGGAGGTTGTTTCAAGTCACAAGTTCCACATCTTGAAACTTCCCATTGTTGGTGTTAGAACAAGTGCAATTTTAAATCATTAACAGTATGCTATAATGATTTTCACTTAGGCCCTTCTTTGATCAAGCATGTAAGTCTAGATGTGATAATTGAGTAATATGTAGTGTGTTGATTTGTACTATTGATTTATTTTATGTAATCATGTGCCAAGATAGTAAGTGATAGCTGTAAAATGCCTTGTGAAGCTATTTAGATAAAATTAACTTTGATTTTAATGTAAGACCCTTGTTCATTAGCTAATAATATGTAAATGAGGGATAAAAACATAAGAGAATGCTTGAGGGAGGTTTATGACTCAAAATAACAAAATAAAATGACCCTTAAACACTAGTGCCAAAATGTGGACTCTAGCACCCATGGTGATACTATCTAGATAAGGGTGCTAGTGTCCTAAGGTCCCAAAATAAAGTAAAGATTTGGAAAAATATGGTATGAGCCCTATGACTAGGAGGAGATGACTCAATACCAATGGGAGTGCAATAAATTTGGAAAATGAGACACAAAAAAGACTAAAAGACCCATAATGACTATGCAAACAATATCTACATTCGTCACTAAGACCTTCCTATGAAAGAGAAATAAAATACATAGTACTTATGGTTGCTTGACCAAATTAAGGTGTATACACAAGATTATAGCCATAAAGACTACTCTAGCCAAGGTCCCCAAGTGTTCCAAAGTAGAACTAAGTTAGGTTATTTACTATCATTTAGAATCCATATAAACTAAAACTCTTTGCCAATCATACAACATGATATATTAATTCTTTTATGAAGCTTAGGAACCAGTTGATAATTAAAATGAGATAAATAAATAATAGGATAGGTGCATGAGCATATTTTAATGCACAATTTACAATGTAAACCAGAATGCTTAAAGACATCCCATTCATAAAACACAAACACCCTCAAATTAGGATATAAGCACTCCCCAAGATTGCTAGAGTTAAAATACTCCACATTATCACCTATATCCAGATAAATAAACACATCAAACTATCAATCATAAAATTAATAATCTAATAGAATAGACCAATTTGACCTACAATCATAAAATTCATTAGTGTATTCATTATAACATACCACCCTATAATCACCATAATCTTCTACTTCATCAAAGTTGTGTTTTCCCTCTATAAGCAAATCATATTGAGCACAAGCAACCTGGTGGATAGCATATTCAATATGAAGTTGCTCTTCCTCATAATTATCATAGGCTAGAGGATTAGAAACCTCCAAACCAACATATGAGATTACCATCTCATCCAAGCTCTCACCTTCCTCCATTTTTATGAAATTGAGCCATGACCACTAATTCCCCACCAGATTATCTTCTACATTCATATGCTCAAATTCGTCATGGTTTTTAAAAATGAACTTATCATTATAACCATTTTCATCAAGAGAGTATTTTATCATATGATTTTGAAAATAATCCTCAAGTTTATAAAATATTACCTCATCATCTTATTGATCATAAAAAATAAACTCTTTTACCTAAAGATTGATTTTCATGACCATAGAAGTTATGGGCTTATCGATTACCCATTGTAGAGAATCTAGGCTAGCTACAACTTCATCTGTTACATATCTTGTTTATAACTTTTCTAGCTCCTGGTGTTATTTTTACCACTCTTCTTTCTCAAATATATTGAATAAGTTAGTATACATATATTCTAGATAAACATCTTTGATGTATAAAAGTCCTTGTCAAAGGGGTATAAGGTTGTTTTAGTTAGTTTTGGACTCCTTACAACTAGGAGAGAACATGGGATGTTCCCATAGCACTCAAAATTTATCACTCAATTGTATTATAATCATAGAAAGAATCGAGGCCCGCATTAGGCTAGTTTTGCCATGGTGCAAGATTTCACTTATAATACTTGGTCATTCCAATATAAGATTTTGGTAGATTCATTATCACAAGACTTTTATGGGCTAAGGTTGATGGTCTATAGGCACAAACCTAATTTTGGGTGGTTCTATAGTCTTAAGGGTGCAAGCATGTGATTCACTAAGCTTAGCATCATATTGATGTTTTGAAGGTTCAAGGGAATGTTATCACTTCAAGTTTTCATGTTTAGGCTAGTTTTTCTAGTACGATATCAAATCTTGGGTGCATGAATCATTTTACACTTAGGTTATTTCTAAAAAATATATTGATGTCATCAATTAGCATAAGGATACCATTAACAACCTGGACCAAAAGCTTGCATACAACATGCTTAACATAGATATATTTAAATTATATCACTATATTTCACTATAAATTCAAATGAAATATAAATCAGATAGAACACCATTTATAAAAACCACCATTGCCATTAATCAAGGTTTAATAGATAAAAGTTCATACATAAATAAAATAGATCATGTAATTTTCTAAAACTACTTAACTACCGAGAGGCTCATAAGAGAGCTTGGGCATACACTTATGGAGCCTATGGAATTCGAGTTATTCTTAATACTAATGGTGGTTTCAATAGAGAATTTCCATTTATCTAGATCTTTACTACATCAATGTCATGTCTTCTTTGCTCATTGGTTTGAGCTTCTTTTATAACTATATAGGAGCATCTCTTACTAGGGTGGAGTGCACACACTAGGTATCGTGTTGGAACCTTTGTTGATAATCATACTAGCTCCATCACCTTGCATCCTTTGTGCTACAATCACCACATGTTTCTGTTCCTAGAAGATGCCCTAAATATATGGGTGCCAGTTAACGATCATCTAGTTGGTGCAAGATGTGCATTGATTCCTCCAACTGGAACTAAGATGCTAAAATAGAAATCATTCTAAATGATCATCTCATGCCAAAATGTTCTACCAATATATCATGAATCCATACTTACCAAAATAAAGGCCCAGTATTACCCCGTAAAAAATTACTAGTCCATCCTTGGACAAGGCTATCAAAGCCTTAAATGCATATAATTCGAGTGTGTTATCCTTCAGTTTAGCACTAAAGTCCTCAAAGCTCTTGATAGCAATCTTGATCTCTTCATTAGTGTTGTCTATTTCCATGGAGGTGATGCTAAGTGTGAACACATATTTATTTTCCAATTCCTTTTTGAATGCCTCTAGACTTGACTTAGCTTTTGTCACTACTCTATCCAAGATTGTTCTTTATTCATAGGATTTAGTTTATAAGGTGTAGAAGATTACTTATAGGTTTTATTCTTGGTCCTTTATCTATGTGATTAGTTCATTGCCCTTACCCATTATCTGCATGTGATCCACCTTGATTTTATATAAACTTGCATCATTAGATCCTCCTTCTCCCCCATTACCTAATTTAGGCATATGTCTGTGTCTCACATCTAGTTGGAGAAGCTCAATAAGATGGCATTGGATATATCTTCACCTTCTTGAAGATTTATAAAGAGGTCCTCTACCTCTTTGATATTGGCAATAAGCTCCTTATGTAACATGGTGCAGGGATCTTCTTCTTCTTCTTACATCGACTCAAGTTTCATCCTTGGGATCATCTAATTTACTAACACACAAATCTCATCAACCTCAAATAGGTTGGATGTATCAACACTAATGAAAATGGAAGGTTCAACCATCTTTATGTGCTCACATAGTTGTGTTAACATGAATTTCATGGCTTGTGCTTCATCTTTAGCATTCTTTCAAAGTTTCTTTCATTTATTTTCTCCATTATCATTGATGATATTTTTGTGCATGACTTATATGACCATCTGAATAAGTACATTCCTATACCAAACTAGGTTCATGGCATGATGTTTATGATGGGGGAGTCATGCCCTTCCTCAGGTTCATCCACACCCATTATGGCCTTCTAAGTTGCCTTGAAGTGAGGTTCATCCTTGTAGGTTTCAAACGTAAATGTAAGCTATTTTCACATCCTAGATATGGAAATTTTGGGGGGCATAAAGTCAAAAATATAGAAATATTCATCCATCTACCCCTTCTAAAAATTTTATCTGATGCTCAATTTTGTGCCTTTTTCCTCGATGATATACAAGTCAGTTTTCTCTTCTTAATCCTCATTAGCTCCACTAATTTATTTGGCACTTTCCCCTAAGGACTCATCTTCTTGTTCTAGAATGATTTCCTTCCCAAACTTTTCTGCATTATCCACTTCTTCTTGGGGTTTTTTAACTCTTACCTCCAAGTGTATTCCTTCAGTGCTAGCTTTACCTTGTTCCTATTACAACTAGGGTTCTTGGACACTCTCATTTTTATTTTTCAAGGCTCCAAGATCACCTTCCTTATCTTCAAGTGCCCCTTCACTACTTAGGCATGTTTTTATGTAGTTTCATCTTATTTTCTAGTGGGGGTGATAGGCACCTTCTTGGAATTCTTAATGGATGGATCTGTGCTTACAGGAACCTTCATTTTATTCCTCTCTCTCTTGACCTTATCTTCCTTAGCCTTCTCTTCCTCAACCTCAACCTTCTCAATGTCTTCCTAAATCATGCCCATTTCCTTCATAGCCTTCATCTTCCTCTCCAGTACTAGTGCTATCTCAATTTATTTCTCACTAAGGCCTATATTATTCCATAGCCTTCTCTTCTCCTCATTTGTTCATGAAATCTATACAGAGTGTTCTCTATATGAGGCACTCATTGGCTTCTCAAAATTTTCAAGTGCTATAGTAGTGCCACTTTGGGGGGCCTTCTATATATCTATGGTGTTGGGATCCTCTTCTTATTTGACCTGCATGATGTAGGTCTAATTTCCTTCTTTTTCCTCCATCTCTTCCTCATTTCCTCACATGAGAGCCTCTTACACCTCCATTTCCACAAAAATTATCATAAGGACCACAATGGATCCCTTAGACTTCTTCTCTTTATACTTTTTATTGGAGGAAGTGGTCTCTAATGTGAAGGTAATGCACTTCTTGGGATCTAGAGGTGTTGCTTTTTCATACTAGCACATAAACCTACTCCTTTCACTATCCATGACCTTTTCTATGATATCCAACTACTATGCATTAGGAATCCTCCTTAGCACATCCCTAAAATATTTTTAAAAAATGTGTAAGGCAGTTTGAGCTAGTTGGATAGGTTTTCATTTGTGAGCACTAGGCATACTACACAAAAATGTTGCATGATAGTGAAGGTTATCATTCTAAACATATATTAAGGTATCTCTTACAAGATGTGCCATTCAATCTTGAATGCCTATATGTATTGAGTACACCACCCTAATATTCTAGTCTTATATTTTTGGGAGGAGGGTGGGTAGGTGCAATCTTGGTACTTTAGTGCTAAGAAGTCCTTGTGCACTTGGAAGACCCAAATAACATATTCATCACCATCGACCATGCCAATCTCCTCTATCACTATCATTATCAATATTAACATAGACCCCCACTTGAAATTCTCTCATGCCTTATGACACTCCATTGCATTCTTCACCATCTTCTCAACAATGAATTTTACAATGTTGAACTTGACCCTTTGTGCCATGTGATGGGTGATACATAAGTAGGTCTTGCTGATGTTTATCCACCTTTCATAAAGGCAAAGCTTGGAACTCATGAGGTACAACATGACCCTCATGTCATGGTCCTTTATGGCCTTGATTGGGAATCTGAAATTTGCCTTATAGTAACCCAATAGTTTTACAACCCTCTCTAACTCTATAATCCTCATCCATAATTAGATGGATGTTTTCACCTAAGCTTGGGAGCCCAATAATTCCACTAATGAGGCTTATTGATATCTGTATGCACCTCCCTATGAAGTAGAAGCAATCCCCATGGATGTGAAAGAAGAGTAATTGCACTAATTCTTCCTCTTTCCAAAACATAGAAACAACTGGGTTACAATGGCAGTCATAAGCCTGTCTCAGATGGAGACATCAAATAACACAATGCCCACCTTTATCTTTATTCCCATGTCAACCATCCAGTCTTGGTTGAGCTCTTATGCATTGCTTGATGTGTGATGGTTCTATTATTTTAACCTATAGGTGTGTGTAAAATATACCCAAGTTTCCCCAATTATTACCTCAGAGAGAAACTACATTTCTCTATATGACATCTTGGAAATTAGCTCAGGATCAATCTTAGTAATTATAACTCCTTTAATCAGCTACACCTTCTTTTTTATAGTGGTTGTCTCTTATATCATCTATGCCTTTTTGGCATCCTTTTACACCTAAGGTGAATTAAAACTCAATCATTTCTTACCCATTCTAAACTAACTACTATTGAAATGCGATCTATTAATTTTTCCAAAGATCTTAATCTTGCCTCACACTTATTCATAATTTTAAGGTCTATGACTTTGGATCTTGAGTTTTATTCATCATTAATGGAAGCCTTGACGTCACTCAAGATTGTTGTTATCTAGTTCTCTTATAATTATCTCTTCACATGATTTCTTTCTAATATCTCATGAAACACAATTTATTTCTTTTTGCAATCATTCTTGTTTGGTGGTTTTTGTTAGGTTGGGGAGCTAAAAGCTTCACTGATGCAAATGGAAGAGGTTGCTGAGTGTTACAGTAATCGACGTTGGTCTGATCAACTGATGTCAATCATATTCAGTGTACAGGACAACCGGCATTGGTTAGGCATCGACCGACATCGGTCAGAAAGGAACCAATGTCGGTCATCTCTAGACAGACAGAGACTAACATCGGTCATCTGTACGCTCCAAAATTGGTCTAATTTTAGACGGACAGTTAGTTTGCATGTAAAAGACTAATTTTAGTCTTGAGTCTGCATTTCTAATTATTGTAATTAGGAAGTCTAATTATTTTTTGTATGGGATCTATTTAAGAGACCCATGGGGCTATATTGTAAAGTGTGAAGGATCAAAAGGACTAAGAAGGATTAGATCCTCAAGTGTGAAGGACCAAAAGGGCTTGTCAAAGACAAGGACAAGGGTTCTTCTAGGTGTGTAAGATTAGTTGATCTACAGGTAGCAAGATCAAGGGAGATCTACATGGTAAGTAAGATCAGTTGGTTTGCAGGTGTGTGTGTGTGTGCAAGGTCAAAGGAGATCTATGGGGTAGTAAGATCAAGGAGATCTACAACACAACAAGGAGAAATATCAAGGAAGATCTACTTGGAGTACTTTGAGTACTTGGTGGACTGGAAGTAGGCAATAATGGTTGAGTTGATTGTCACTTATTGGTGGAAACAACAACTCAGTTATTGAGTTGATTATGTTTGTAATTGATTGAGAGAGAGAACTCTTGAGGGAGAATTACTGTACACCCAAGAGGTGTGGGAAGAGTGAGATTTCTTCATTGTATTTCCTTCTGGAAGAGTATTGATATAGATTATATTGTCTCTCATATTTTGTGTTGTTTTTGAATTCTACTTACATATTACTTCTAGTTTAATTCCGTGTTTAGTTGCTTATACAAAGGTAATCAAGTGTGCTCTTAAGGTGTTGGATCCTGACAAGTTGGTATCAGAGCCTGGTTGAAGGTTTATTAGAGCTTGGTTCACTAACACCTTGGTTTTAGAGTGTGTTAAGTGTTTGTTGATTACAAGTCACTCTCAGGGGTTTCTAATTGAGTGGGAGTAAAGTAATGGCAGAAGAAAGTATACTAAGAATGGAGAAATTCAATGGCAAGAATTATCAATTATGGAGGATGCAGATAGAGGATTATCTATATCAGAAAGATCTATACTTACTGTTGGGTGGGGTTTCATGCAAGCCCACATGTATGCAAGATGAAGAATGGAAGGTTCTTGACAGAAAGGCTCTAGGAGCTATAAGGCTGACCTTGGTAGCTTCTATGATTTCCAACTTATCTCAGGCAAGGACAACGATAGAGTTAATGGAATCTTTAGCAAATTTATATGAAAAACCCTCAGCGTCAAATAAGGTATTTTTTATGAAGCAATTATTTAATTTGCAAATGCTGGAAGGTGGATCGGTATATAGTCATCTTAGTGATTTCCATGGTTTGGTAAACTAGTTAAATTCAGTCAAAATAGTTTTTGATGATGAAATTAAGGCTCTCTTAATCTTATGCTCTTTACCTGAAAGTTAGGATAGCTTGGTAATGGTAGTAAGTAATACTGCGTCTGCTTCAAATATCTTGAAAGTTGATGATGTTGTTAGTGTAATCTTGAATGAATAAATTCGTAGGAAAAGCACAGGTGAGACATCAGGTAATGCTTTAAGTGTTGAAAGTAGGGGATGGCAAAGAGAGAAGGGCAAGCAAGGGAAATCAAGGTCAAAGATAGGCAGTGGATCCAAATTTAGGTATGACAGTATAATCTACTAGAATTGTGGAAAGAAAGGACATGCAAAGAAAGATTGTTGGTTGAAATAAGATCAGCATGAAGAAGCAGATGTTACAGGTATTGTTACACAAGATGCTCTTATATTTTCTTTGGATAGTCAGGTAGAATTATGGATTTTAGATTCTGGTGCTTCTTTTCATGCAACCCCCAATAGAGAATTTTTTCATGATTATGTCCATGGAGACTTTGGAAAATTTTATTTAGGGGATGGTAAGCCTTGTCAAATTGTTGGCAAAGGGAAAGTGCAGCTGAAATTACAGACAGGCAACATATGGGTGTTGCAGGATGTCATGCATGTTTCCATCCTGAAGAGGAGTCTAATTTCTATAGGAAAGTTGGGTGATGAGGGTTGGACAGTTACTCTCACAACAGAATCTTAGAAAGTTTCCAAGGGTGCACTTGTTTTAGCAAGAGGTAAGAAAGTAGGTACACTTTATCTATCTACTTGTATTACTGATTTTCCTTCTATTTTATCAACTTCAAATGTAGATGCAAAAATGTGTCTCTTTAGGCTTGGTCACATGAGTGAGAAGGGAATGGATGTTCTTAAGTCAAATGGTAAGCTTTCAGATTTGATAGACTGAGATTTTTGTGAGCATTATATGTTTGGGAAAAAGGTGAAAATGAGGTTTCTCACAACTGGGTCAACAAAGAAGAACCACAAGTTGGAGCTTGTTCACATAGATGTGTAGAGACCAGCTCAGGGAGCTTCTATTAGAGGATCACAGTGTTATGTTTTTGATGCTACAAAAAAGGATTGGGTTTATTACATAAAGAGGAAATCTGATGTCTTTAACACATTGAAGAATTAGAAAGCCTTGGTTTTCAAGGAGAAGATGATGGACAGAGATCAGCTCAAGAGGCTAAATAATTCTAAGCAGGGCAGTGTTGATTTGGACAAGGTTATGATCCAAAATGAGCTTGTGGGTAAAAATCATCACTCATAGGAAAACACAGTTATCGACGTCGGTCATGTGAGAATTGATGTCGATCAGGTAGGAACCGACGTCAGTCATGTGTATACCAAAGTTGGTGATGTTAGGTAGGTGGAAACTGACATTGGTTAGGTAAGAACTGACGTTGGTCAGGTCAATCGCATGGAACCGATGTCGATCAGATGCAGACTGGGAGATGACCAAGATCGGTCACTGTTAAAATGGATTTTGGGTAGACAATAAGCTGTCAAGGAGTCTCAAACATCCATGTGGAGGACTGAAAGGGTAAGTAAGCCTCAAATTCATTATTCCCCTTCTTTATACTACTTATTACTCACTGATGGTCAAGAACCAGGAAGTTTTGAAGAGGCAATGTAGGTAGAATCTAGAAAACAGTGGGAGCATGGCATGAAAGAGGAAATTAATTCCTTAGAAGAGAACCAAATGGGACATTTGGTAGAGTTTCTAGCTAGGATGAAAGAACTAAAAGATGAATGGATTTACAGGTTAAAGAAATGAGAGAATGGATAGGTGAGATAGAAGGCTAGGTTATATGGTCTTGAGCAGGCTGCAGGACAATGGTGTTTAAGGTTTGACAAGTGTATGATAAAGCATGGCTTTAGTCAATGTCAATGTGACCATTTTGTTTATTTTACCAAGTTAGATAATATTAGCTACATTATCCTATTACTGTATGTGGATGATATGCTTATTATAGGGTCACACATGTAAGAGATTGCTGAGCTAAAGGTAAAATTAGCTCACATGTATGCCATGAAAGATTTGGAAGTAGCAAAGAAATTCTTTGGCATGAGTATTTCTAGAGACAGGGAAAGTCACATGTTGATTTTGTTTCCAGAGGATTATGTGAATAAGGTAGTGGAGAGGTTCAATATGTAGGATGCAGAACTAGTTAGCACACCTATGGTTGGACAGTTCATAGAACAGTGTCCTAAATCACATGATGAGGTTGAGTACATGAGTACTAGACCTGATATTGCCCAAGCAGTGGGAGTTGTCAGCAAGTTTATGGCCAATCTAGGAAAGGAGCACTCAAAAGTAGTTTAGTGGATTCTCAAGTATCTGAGAGGGACCAGCAGTAGGTATTCATGCTATGCAGGGTCAAGCACTTCTCTACATGGGTATGTAGATGCAGATATTATAGGTTACTTGGATGATAGGAGAAGCACCACAGGATATGTGTTCACTATTGGTGGAATGGCAGTTAGCTAGATTTTAGAGTTGCAGAAGGTTGTTGCAGTCATAGAGGCTAGTAAGGAAATGATATGGATGACTTGGTTCATGGAAGAGTTGGGAAAGGAGCAAGAGAGTTGTATATTGTACAGTGATAGTCAAAGAGCAATTCATTTTGCAAATGATTCAGCCTTTCATTCAAGAACTAGGTATATACAGCTTAAGTACCACTTCATTAGACAGGTATTGGAGGATGGTGAGTTGAAGTTGGAATGGATCCATATGGATAGGAACCCTACAGGTATGTTAACAAAGTTGAGAACAAAGGAGAAGTTGAATCTTCATTCAACTTCTGTTGGTCTTTAAGATTGAACTTGAAGAGGGATACAGGCCAGGAAACAAAATTAGAGGATGTACAAGTACAAGTACAGGTGTAGATATTTATCTCCAAGTGGGAGATTGTTAGGTTGTGGAGCTAAAAGATTCACTGATGCAAATGGAGGAGGTTGCTGAGTGTTACAGTAACTAACATCGATCTGATTAACCAACATCGGTCATATTCAATGTACAAGACAATCATCATCAGTTAGCCATCGGCTGACATCAGTCAAAAAGGAACTAATGTTGATCATCTCTAGAAAGATAGAGACTGATGTCGGTTATCTGTGCATTCTAGAACTGGTCTAATTTTAGACAGACAATTAGTTTGCATGTAAAAGACTAATTTTAGTCTTGAGTCTGTGTTTCTAATTATTATAATTAGGAAGTCTAATTTTTGTTTGTATGGGATCTATTTAAGAGACCCATGGGGCTGTATTGTAAAGTGTGAAGGATCAAAAGGACTAAGAAGGATTATATCCTCAAGTGTGAAGGATCAAAAGGATTTGTCAAGGATAAGGACAAGGGTTCTTCCAAGTATGTAAGATCAGTTGATCTGCAGGTAGCAAGATTAGGGGAGATCTACATGGTAAGTAAGATCAGTTGGTTTGCAGGTGTGTGTGTGTGTAAGGTCAAAGGAGATATGTGGGGTAGCAAGATCAAGGAGATCTGCAACACAACAAGGAGCAAGATCAAGGAAGATCTACTTGGAGTACTTGGTGGACTGGAAGTAGGAAACAATGGTTGAGTTTATTTTCACATACTGGTGGAAACAACTTGGTTATTGAGTTGATTGTGTTTGTAATTGATTGAGAGAGAGATAACTCTTGAGGGATAATTACTGTATGCCCAAGAGCTGTGGGAAGAGTGAGATTTCTTCATTGTATTTCCTTCTGGAAGAGTATTAATACAGATTATATTGTCTCTCATATTCTGTGTTGTTTCTGAATTCTAGTTACATATTACTTCTAGTTTAATTCCATGTTTAGTTGCTTATACAAAGGTAATCAAGTGTGCTCTTAAGGTGTTGGATCCTGATAGTTGTGGGTGCTCAAGTTTTCACTTGGTAGCATTTTCTTACTTTGGCTTTGGTTCAAAACTAGTTTTGCTCTACGTCTGGGTTCAAATTCTCTTAAATTTTATAACCTATTCTAGTTAGTTGTTCACTCCTTTTTACCATATTTTCAATTACCTTCTTATTTATAGGTGAGTAATTATGTGTTGATGTATGCATTTCTTTAAATTTGATAAACCTATGAAATCTATGAAAATCCACTACCACATTCATAGTTATTGTGGATGTTTGTGCCTCCACTATCATCACATTAACTTCTTTTAATGGTGTATTTGATGAAGTGACTAGTGATTCAAATGGTCACTTATCACCTACCATTGGGTGGATTCCAACCTATCTTGACAATCTTCCTCATGTGCTTCATTCACCTTCAAATGACCTTCATCCTTTTTATGGCAACCTGGGCGTAGTGCTTCACATGCATGTGATTAAGACTCCTTAGTTCCATCTATTCTTCTAGATATGCTTCCTCTCAAGTGTGATTCCATTTATTAGTCAATTTCTCTAAATTTTTTATCTTTTTCTTTGGCCTACCCTACCCCATATAAATTTGTACGTTGGTCCTCTAGCACTTCCTTATCTTATTTTGATCTCTTATGCACTTAACATCCTGTGTGCCTCCCTTTATCATGTAGTACTCATATTTTTTTAAGTTTGGCAAACTCCATGTTCCTAAATACCTAGGTCTTTGGTCTCAGGTGCTTAAAAATCAACCATAGTTGACTCACCTAACTGGAGTTATGCATGGAAGTGCCAGAAGAGTTATCAAGTGGGCTTGAAATCACCTTGCTTATTTACTCAACAATACAACAACACAAAACATAAGGAAATGTTTAGATTATGCCAAACTTTATTCTAGTCAGTACAACACAACTGAATTATGATCAAGAATTTAGTGTCTGATAGTGCAAGCACCATTCTATTATTTATAAGACTTCAATTAGTTGCCATTGAAATTCCTATGGAGTATTTCACTTATCAATGTGCATAGCTTACATGAGCCAGTCTCCAATATGTCATGGATGATATAAGGTCCCATCCATCTAATCTATAGCTTATTATGGTTCTTAAGGTACTTGGAGTCATAGAGTAAGACCAATGTTCCTTTAGTAAGTACCTTGCACTTAATATTATTAGCATGCCATAACTTCTAGTACACCTTATCTATTTATTAGATCCATCTTGTTTGGGTGTTTATCTCATCCAAGCAATCCAAGTCTTCCAGATATGTGCTAAAATATAGTTGGTCATCCAAATGACCAATACTCAATGCATAATGAGGGAACTAGAAACTCCATTAGTAAAATGGACTCTATGCCAAATGCTAGTTGGAATGATGTAGCCTTGTTTAGGAACTTGTAAGTAATGCAGTAGGACCACAATACTAATGATACCCAAACATCCCAATCTTTGTGACCAACATCACATATCTTTATTAGGCATGTTTTTAATATCTTATTAAATGCCTTAGTAATGCCATTTACTTATATATGATAAGGTGTTGTCTTATGGTGTGCCACCATGTATTCAGTTATAAATATGTACACAATTTCATTAAGGAAGTGTGTGCCATGGTCACTAATTAGGCTAAGAGGGAACCCATAGAGACTAATGATGTTATCCTAGATGAATCTTGTTGTAGTGGTGTATATGTAATATTTTGTTTTCATGGCCTCAGTCTACTTGGTGAAGTAATTTATGGCCGCTAGAATGTATATTGCATGTGTGCACCTCACAGCTAGAGTGATCGGCCCAACAAATTAAATGGCCCATTTTTCAAATGGTGCCTAGGAAAGAATAGGAATGAGAGGCACTTCACATTGATGGTTTGGTTTTCATGTGCATTGACATATGTCACATGCCTTGGCACACTCTTTTAGGTTTTGGAATAGACTTAGCTACCATAAGCCTAACTACAACACCTTGTGTGTCATTGCATTTCTAGAACAATGGCCTCCTACAATACCTTTGTGAGCTTCTTATAAGATTGAGTCCCATTCATTCTCTAGGACGCATAGCATAAGACTTCATCATTTCTTAATTTTTATAGTTCCCCACCAAAGAGATGAAAGGGGGTAACATGAATTATGAGTTGTTTCTTCTCTTTTGGTTGTCATAATCTGGGATGTAGACCCAGATGTTAGAAATGCAGTGATCTCTGCCAAGTCTTTGAGGATACACTAGACCTTATAAAGATGTGTATCAAGCATATCGTCCTTAATAGGTACTACCAAATCACTAGATTTGATGCGGTAGTACCTATTTTTTAAGCTTCACTACAACTAAGAATTGGAATTCTTGAAATAAAACCATCCATCTACAAATGGACCAATTGATAATGGGCTTATTCATAAGGTACTTAAGTGAATTTTGATTAGTGAATAAGATGAATGGGGTCACAAACAAGTATTTCCTAAATTTTTGTAAGGTGTAGACCATGGCAAGTGGCTCACACTCAATTGTTGTATAGATATGCTCTACTTGGGTCAGTTTCCTACTTGTGAAAAAAATGGGATTATCCATTTTACCTTCATCTAGTTAGGCAAGAATCGTGCCAATTCTAGATTCATATGCATCAACGTGGACATGGAATGGAGTTTTTTAATTTGGAAATTGAAGTATTGGCACACTGTCTAATTTGAGGTTCAGGGTCTCAAAGACATCTTATTGCACTATGACTTAATATAATAGGCCATCCTTGTGTAAGATCTCTTCTATAAGTGTTTTAATATTTACATAACTCCTTATGAATTTTTGGTAATAGCTACAATGGCCAAAAAATGTATGATCATATTTTTGCATCGATTGGGTTTAGAGTTTAGGACAATTTTAATCTTTGCAGGGTCGATGAGTAGACCATCTTTATAGATGATGTGCATGAGCAAGGTACCAAATGGTATCATGAAGATACACTTCTTGAGGTTTAAGGATATCTAAAATTGTCTACACCTCTCAAAAATGAGGCATAAGTTATCATAATGGTCCTTCACTAACCCATACATAGTCTAGTTGTCTAAATACACTTAGAGGAACTTGTGAATGAAGTCCTTAAATATGGTGATTACCACTCTAGAGAACACAATTGATGCATTTTTGAGTTGAAAGGGCATCATGTTGTATGTGAAACAACCCCATTCTATCACAAAGGTCATTTTAGGCTTATCCTCTTCCTCAATCTGGACTTGATATCCTAAGAACACATTAGTGAAAGTGTATATTTTATAACTTGTGATGCCATCTAAGACATCATCAGTGAATGGAGTCAAGAAGGGGTCAATGATATAGGTAGTATTTAAAAAACTATAATTAACACAAATATGGATGTACCCATCCTTATTAATGATAATAACTATGAGACTCACCCATTTAAATTCTTGCATAGGTTAGATGATGTTTACAACTAACATATCATTAATCTCCATTTTCACCTTGTTGCAAAGATTTGGGTTCATTTTGTAAGATCACTTCTTAATAGGTCTTGCACCATCAACTAGATTTATTCTCATCTTCCCAAGGGATGGGTGGTACCCTTCATATCATGGTAAGTCTAAGGGAACAAGTCTTAGAAATCCTTCAAGAGATCAAAAATTCATGTCAACTCTACATCAGACCAATATGCACCTAAAGTAGCAATCTTTGGTTCCCCTTCTAAGTTGATGTTAACCTTGGTAGTTTTAAGTGGCACATGATATGTCTTATTATTCACCTAATTTGAGTAGGGTCTTTTTCCTTTGGAGCACTATCCTGAACCTAGCACACTAGATTCTTTTTGCCTATCAAGATTTTCCAATTATACATCTTCCATGTTTCATCATCTCCTCATTATTGGAGTCATTTTTGAGGGTTTTATATTCAAATAATGTTGGGAGTGATAATCCATTTTCATTTAAAATGTCTTTTAGGTGCTCCTCCAAGATTTTAGTATCCTCAAATACTACCTTTCAAATTTATTATAGTGGTTCGATCAATGCTAGGTTTTGTAAAGAAAAGGAGAAGTTGTGCACGAACCTCTCTTAAGGACATCCCAATTGGTTATATCAAAAAACATTTTTTTGATAATTTACCATACTCACACCCACATCTTCAAGGTTCTATAGAAGGCATACACCCATAGGTTCCTTGGGGCATTCTCACTACAGACAGTCTATGTTTCCTTGTATAAGTGCACATGCTCTATAGGTTCAAAGTCATAAAGTATGATGAGATCTCCAAGTCATCATTACTCTTCCTAAATCTTGTGTATATGGTTTCTTTCACATCTAACCATGTTGAAAATCTAGGCCTATTGCCCACCAACGAGTGATAGTGCTTATTAATATATACACTAGTGCATCCATTCTATCTACTTATTTGAGGATACATGATTTAAGGTCATGGACATAATATTCCATTGGATTATTACCCTCATATCTTGGGAGTACCAAAATTTTACCTTTACTTAGGCAAAACACTCTCTTTCCCTTCTTTCTAACATAAGGGACCCATCTTTTTGAAGTGCAATCAATCTAGACCCAACCTGGCTTTACTCATTTTAGCACCTTTATGTGCAAAAAGTGGCACCTTCAACCAATGGTCTCATATGATTATTCAACCCATAATTATTAATTAACATAATTGGTGTCTAAGGGTAATTTTCTATTATCCCAAGAAATCACTCCTTGGTCATTGGGGTTGAGAGTCTTACTGCCTTACACTATGATGTTGTATATGTGGTTGATTTTGTCTTCAAGGTCCACACTCTCAATATGGGCAGGGGTGGGGGGGGGTGGGGTTTTTGGGTGTCCTTGGTCACTTGAGAGGTGGATAACTACCCTCTCCTTCCCATTCTCAAAATTCATGTATCACCTCTTAAAGTGCATTTCTACATTGTTTGCATAGCACCAAGGCCTTATGAGAATCATCAGGTAGTTTTCATATTTTTACAACTTGATTAATTCAAATTCAACATAAAATTTGGTACCCATTATGTCTATAATTGTGCTCTTCATAATTCTGATGGGTTGCATCCTAGTCTTGTTATCCATGAAAATTACATGAGGGGAAGGCATCAAGGTTGGCCTACCCATCTTCTACCCTAAATTCTTGTTCAATATATTAAACTCAACTCCTATGTCCATGAGGACCTCACATATAGACCATCCATCGATATTGGCATTCACAAGTATTTCTTGATCATACTCCACATTCTGTGTATGACTAACTTCTTATGCCCTTTCCATGCATGGTGTAGTGACTTCAACTAGCTTCTATCCTACATGATCCAAAATAAAGTTATTCAATATAAAAAGCATCCCTTCCATCTTTAGGAGGTACCTGATCTTCTTTAATTCTTATGTCTTTAGCTTTTGGTTATCCTACTTCTTTAGAGAGGTAGAATCATGTGCTTCTAGGTCTCACATTAGTTATATCTCCCCTTAGAGGTTTTTAATGATGTTCATGCCCTACTAAAAACATCTTTCTAGCATGGAGGGCCTGGGTAAGGTGAATCTTTGGGTTCAATCCATGTTATGTACTTAATATGCTTAATATGACTCTTTTCCCCATATTCTAAATGCAATTTAGGTATTGGACCAAGTCATGGTTGAGTTGTAAATCCACTGTGAGTAGTCACCTATACCTTGGTTATCTTTGTATGAGTTGGTTGTACCTTCAAAGTCCACTTTATTTTTAGTTCATGCCTAATCATCCCTATTACCTTGTCTATGTCAGGCCTACCTTGGGTTAACCTTTTATACAAGTCAGGCCATTCTTTGACGTTATGGGCCCATTGACAATACCCACATGTTGGATGTGTATGGCAGTCATATTGATAGTGCTCTATTGAGACACATTTGTAATATGAGTGGGGTGGGAAATTACCACCATCACATCCTCCACCTAACCCTATGGTACCTCATTACATTCTAAATCTTACATTTTTCTAGCCATAACCTTCATTTCTTTAGTTAGTTTGCCCTTCAACTACTGTAATGACCTACCTTTCACCTATCTCTATGTTTTTGGGCATCTCATCAATCACCCTACAATAAATTATGGTATATATTTAGGCATTGTATAACCAAAATAAATGGTTTTGTTGACTTGGCTAGTGTGTTGCAATAATGGGTATTTACGAACATCATGCACTTCTTGACAAACTTCATAGCTTAAAAGCAATGTGTACACAGTCCTTCAAGGGTAGATATTCTTGTTATGGCCTTCTAATTTGTAGTTGGTGTACCATAATATTATTCAAGCATCTTTCATTAAGATAGAGGTTAGCTTTTGAATTTGGGATTCCATGGATGTAATCTATGCCTCCATGAATGGGTTGATCCTAGTATTGACACTTTCAATTGCCTTGGCTCTGAGTGTAGCTTCAAGTGCTTTGTAAGGGTCCATAAATGTCTTCATGGAAAGTGTTCTTTTGAGTGGTACTATCAACCCTCCAATAAACCATTTTACATATTGGGAGGGGTGTATATCATATGAAATTTTTAATAGGCGAGTCTTGAACCTTACATCATACAGGTGCATGCTCTCTGAGAATCCTTGGGTAATCTCCTTAATCATGATGATGCTCCATTGTTCAAACTTTAGTATGTCAAATTATATTAGTAATACCTCCTTTAGGGTATCATAATATACCATATCATGTTTAGGGTCAAATTTCCTATACTAGATATGGTCACGATCTAGTAAAATAGTTATGAATTGGGTTGCCTTACACTCCAATTAGGTTATGCCCCAAGCATTCTATTTTAGTTCACACTTTAGCACATGTTCTATGGAATTTTCCATGTCATGGTATTCTATCAAGTGCATATGCATTTCATATTATATTTATTGAGGGGGATAGCTAATATTTAAGGCACTTATCCCCTTGATTTTTGTCTTAGTAGTGGTCCTCCAATGCCTCCAACCACTAGGTTAAGCATTAGCCCCATTATTATTACTAGCACTAAGGATGTAAATGGCATTATACTAATAACTTATGGCATCAGACCACTTCTTATAGGCTATTTCCCAATCTGTGTAAATGACATTAACTAAACTAGTATACTTATGCTCATGTTCTATTTTGGTGAGTTATCACCCAGTGGCCTAGAAGTAGTCTCACTCAACTCCTAGTAGGGAATAACTTGTTTAATCACCAAATTATACTCCAAATTTTCAAAATGTCCAAAATATATGTTGATAATAAGGTCATTTATCACTCTTGTTCTTTCTTCAAGTGGGGGAGCTAGCACATGAGCTTGCATTGAAGGTTCAAAGGGGGTAGTAAAATTTGGCACATCTTCAATCACCAAATTTTGTAAGGACCCAATACATTCTACACTAATAAACTATTGAGTTTAATCTATTACTTCATTATTTCTCTCCTTGCACTATTTTATTTCAAGATATCCTTCTCCATGCCCTTCCCACTTGCTATGGGTTATCTTGGTACTTCTAATTTCTATATCTTTGATTAGTCTACATTGTCTCTTATTATAAACCTATCTCCTAAGCTCTTAGGTTTCAATCTACTCATCCCCTTCTCCCCTACATCACTCATACATGAAATAAATTTATCCTTCCACTTTCAAAGTTTCAAATCTATAATCCACCATTAGTTTCTTGAGCTTTAGGCCAAACTCTTTCACAAACGTGCCTCTAGGTTCACACAAAAATTGATACTCTACTTCCTTAGAGCATGAGTATGTGGAAATATGAAATCAAGAATGTAATTGTTCAATGCTCTTTGCCACCATTTGTCTACTTATCTAGTCCAAGTGGTATATATGTTCTTATGCCTTTGTTAGTGATCCTTTGTCCACTCATAGCATTTTCCATAGCTTCAAATTAGTGGGTTGCATATAAATCCAACCATCAGTACACATGCTCTAGTAGTTCATAGAAAAAGACATCATACAGGTTGTCTTAAACCGAATTTTATGGCTTTCATAGTGGTTGTCTTAAACCCAATTTTACTACTCTTACAAGATGACCTGAAGATCTGGGTGCCAGTTAACTATCTACTAGTTGGCACAAGATGTGAGTTGATTCCTCCAAGTGGTGCCAAGATGAAAAAATATTAATCATTATAAATAATGACCTCATGCTAAAGTGTTTTATTGAGTTGGCATAGATCCATACTTACCAAAATAGGAGCCCAACAATCTTCACCATCTTCAAAATCAGATTCTATATGATCAGAGCAAAATGCTACATTATTTTCATGATCTTATAAACAAACATTAGAAAAATCAAATCTTACTTCATGGTTTATCCAATCATAATTAGGGAGGTCATTTACCTAAGGTTTACTAACTAGGCTATTGGGCATAAGTGGTTTAGTAGTTTCGAATGATGAAGGACTTGGGGAATCTAATAAAGGGATATTTTCTATATTTTCTTGTGGCTATAAGAGGAGGTTGTGATCTTCTATATTAAATATCTTTGTAATAATTTCTTAAATTTCTTTGGTTATCTTATTGATTTAGGCATTAGGGATTGATAAGAGAAGGAATATGTTATTTTATGACACAAATTCTCTTGTAAAGTTTTAGATTCTTCATCTTTTTTCCATTTGAATTGCTCTTATAACTAAAATATGTCTTATTTCATATAAAAGATGATTTTTTTAACTTTACTAATGTCACCATCTAGATGATTAACAATTTCACAGTTAATTAACTCAAATGGTAAGGATTATATCATAATGAGGATGGGGTCTTAGGATTGATGAGACTTAGCTAGGACACTCTTTGGATATGGTAATGGCTTTTTTGGGATTCTAAAATGAAGTTGAAATTGACATTTGAGGCCCTAGCTATTGGTGATGGATTTGGGTGTCAAGTTGAGCTACTAGTCATGGGCCTTTCCCTTCAAGGTGAAAGGAAAGAGCCTAAAAGAAACATCCTATAATTTTATTCCCAACACATGCATATCCCATCTATAGGATACAATATGATCCTCGGCTTTATCTATACATCCATTTTCAAACACCGAGAGGGAATCAAATGGATCCTTAAGCCAAATATGTTGAGGTCCCAAAATGTTAATGGCTAACTCAATGAGACAAGCCATATTAGAGAATTTATAGACATAGGGATCCTTTTAGTGTGTTCTATATTATTCTTAACTAGATAATAGACAACAAACAACCAAATAACATCATGAAAAAAGTCCCTCTTTCTAGTGCCCAAAAAAGTGGTGGTCTCAGAAAGTGACTCACCCTCATAATTTTATCATTGAATTGAATAGTCTATAATAACTACCTAGAGATAAAACCTAGTAGGATAAAGTCACCTTGTTTATAGGATCTATTGGTGATGCAAGGGCCAATATTTTACCAAACCAACATAACATGGTAAAACATATAAATTTTTCCACTAGAGGCTCACACTTAGTGATTGTTAACTAATTATCTGAGTGTGATTCCTACTTAATTCAATTAATGAAGACATACATTTAGTTTCACTACAATTCATTCCAATCCTACACTAAGGGAAATGTGCCATCAAAACAAAAATATAAAGGGAAGGGCAAAAAATAAATGGGTTATCTTTGTTCACATTAGCCATCAGAGTACTTTGAGTTACAAATAGACTTTGCCATACTTATACCACTGTGTGCTTGATCCAGTTGTTGCACAAACTCAACACACACTATAGGCAAAATCTTAAGAGGACATTTTGAACACCATTGGTTTATCCAACCTATTAATATTAAATTCAATGACCTTCATCTATTACACACATTGGTCATAAGATAACTTCATGATAAGTAAAGATAGACATTATGGAGTGATTAAAAATAGCTATGAGCACAATCTAATTTAGGCATTCACGTACATATATAGGATAATAATTAATTTTATAAGATATTTAAAATAATTTATAACTCAAAACTTGAATATGTTGCACACCATGGTTGTGGAAAATATTAGATAAAATAAGGATAACTTTAACATACCAATTTAATCAATTGTTACAAAATTAAACTAAGACTATTTTGATGCAACAAAATCTCATTTACATTTATTAAAACTTAATGAAAATAAAAAATCAAATACATGAAGAATTTAATTGAATATGATGTTTTAAATGAACTAAAAATAACTCAAACTATTTATTCAACATCTAATAAGGTGTATATTAAAATTGGCCTCTTCAGGTAATCAAATTGGGTAACTAATAGTGAAAGAATGGTTGGTACACACTAGGCCTCCCATCTTTTATAATATAGGTAAAATATCATATTAAATAGGCCCAAGATAAGACATGAACATTAATTGCATTCAACTTTAAATAGTTGGTAAAATTAGATTTGAAACTCCAATTCCAAGGCTACCCTTTGCTAAAAAATATGATCCCATCAACTTATCATTATTACAGTTAGTCCAAACATGAAATTATACTTTATATAAAAGTAATTTATAGTTTAATATCATCTCCAACTCTTATCTCCATAAATATTTAAGTAATCATTTGATTTCTCCCAATGTTAGTGCCTTTTCTCTCTGTCGCTTAGCTTCACCATAAACTTGCCACATTCTTGAATGGATTGAATAATTGTTATGAATGTATTTGAAGTAACATCCTACCTTGGAATTTGAATCAACTCTAGATAAATATTCATTTACTAGGCACAAAGAATTAATTAGGATTGCATTAGGACTTCCAATCGTTCATGCTTCTACACAATCAATTATTACACATCTTTAAGGTTGGGTTTGTATTTTATGCTCTTCACATAATCCCAATATGCACATAATGATAATTATTCATGTCTTATTCATGATTCAATTTATTTTTGATTGGATTCTACAAATCAAATTGAATGTGCAATCCATTTTTGGCCTTTGACAATTTAACAGCTAGATGGGCTGTCAATTTTCTGCTCATGCCTTATTGACTACCCTATTAGCATGACCTTTGTTTATGTGGTCATTTACACATGGATTATCCTTTATTTTCCTTCATCATATGATTGGATTTTATTCTATGGGTCTTATTTTGGCACATGTTAATTTGTCATCATCCATGAGATTTAGCTCTACCATTTATTTTTGTTCACTCCATGGCCACATGACCTCTCCTCACTCTTCTTGAGCTCTAGCAAACTGGGAGACTAAAAACTTTGAAAACAAGGTTTATATCTCCACATGGCACTCATTAATAGGTTCCCAAATATTTCACTAAAAAATTTCTTTGTTTCTTAGAATAAATTTTTAAAACTTAAAAATAAGGGTGAGGTTAGTACAACCTAGATTTGGTTTACACTCCATGATCTAGACGGTTGTAAATACTCCTCTTTGTCTTGGGAAGATGATTTGAAAATAAAAATGCACTAAATAAATGGTTGATTAGTTAGATAGTAGGGTGGATTGCCTAACAAGCTAGATATAAGAATCACAAGCTTCCTTAGAGGTTGTCAATCCACACTTTTAAATAATCAAGTTATGTAAATGAAAGATAAATTACTTGCATATATAATAGAAGATACTAAAATGAAATACAATAAGTGCTTGATAAGAAGATAGATGAATTTTAATAATTATATAAATAAACAATTAGATATTAATGTTAAATAAATTAGACATGGTTAAAAAACTAGGGTGATATTCTGTGATCAGGTAAAAAGTCAAAAAGTGGGGTTTGGTTAAGGTCTGATAGGTGTAATTAGCTTGTTATTGGAATTGTCACACAGTGACCATCAACAGTTGGGTGAACCATCGGTAATTAGGTAATCATTGATGGTTGGGTGATCATTAGCAATCAGGGAAAACCATCAGTGATTAAGTAACCATCATTTATTACTATCAAATTTGGCTTAGGTAAGGGTAGGTCTAGTTAATAAGGTGACTGAGTGATTCTATGAGGTGGGTTTAGGCTGGAGGCTAGTTACGAGAGAGAGAGAGAGAGAGAGAGAGAGAGAGAGAGAGAGAGAGAGAGAGAGGAGAGAGAGAGAGAGAGAGAGAGAGAGAGAGAGAGAGAGAGAGAGAGAGAGAGAGAGAGAGAGAGAGAGAGAGAGAGAGAGAGAGAGAGAGAGTAATATTCAAGCTTATCTGGTTCAAAGGTTTGGTTTGGAGAGAAATAAAAGAACTAATTAGTGAAAATACATACTTAGCTTTGTTGTTATTGATTTGAATAATGTTGAGGTGTGTGGATAAAAACTTGTTGTGGAACCTGGGGCAATTCTGGTAGAGTGTCAGTGTCTTGGTTGTGATTGAAGAATTACAACACTTGTGCCCTCTATCATGCTTTTTGGAAGCTTTCCTAGATTCATTGGAAGAAGACCTATAAAATAATTTCTAATAAAATAAAATATGATAATTATTGATGATCCTTTTCACCACCTCTTCCTCTCTTTATATAAAAGGAATGAAGAGGTGAAATAATAAGTTCAACAAGAGGTTTAACACAGTGTCTAATTTTTGTCTTAACATGAATAATTATGTGAGTGGTTAAGAAAAAAAGAAATATGGAGTTGAGCTGGAGTTCACCCTTAAGGTGATTAAAATTAGACCATCAATGATCAGGCTAATCATTGATGGTTGATAAGATAAGGTTAGAATAGTCAAAGTTATTCATTTTGGCTTAGGTTTATTGGGTAATGGTCAAAATTTGGTCCTTAGGGGGTTTTGAGATGGTCTAAAGGTTAGTGTGACATCTAGAACCATCATGTATGGTTTTCTAGTGTCTACATTTTGCCCTTTTTTGTTGTGTAATTTGTATTAGCAAACTACAAAATAAAAATAGATCACAAGTCAAAGGTTTGATTACCTCAGGTATGGGAGGAGGTGTTCCCCCTCAAATCAAGAAATGATGAGGTAAAATGGAATCAGGTACAAATTTGATGAGTGGGTAAGTTGGTGACAAATTTGGTGAAAGGTGGGGCACTAAAGTATAAATAAGCATGCAATATATGACTAAGTATAATAGCAGAGATCATGCATAGACTAGGTTATCATAGTTGAGTTAGTTTTTAAAATTTGGGGTACTAAAAAGACAAGTGACAAGTAGACCAAATGACCACATTTAGGCAAGGTAGTTTAGGTTGCACTCATAAACTCAAGTCTCCTAGTCAAGGTCAATGCATTAATAGGTATCTAAGGTAGGAAGTGATCATAGGAATACATAATTTGTTGGGGTGAAAAAGTAGCATAAGTTCAAAATGTTCAACATGGCAATTTAGTTGATGCAATCAAAATAACCAAGACAAGGTCATCATAGAATGTGTAAACATTGGGCCAAAATGACTAGTGGTGAGGTTAATGTCATTGGTGGTGGTTGTTGAAGGATGTTGTCTCTATTATTAGGTAGTTGGTAATTTTTAGGGTAGACATGAGTAATATATACTTTAATCATGTTTTAAATGATAAGTTAGGTTAGAAAATTTTAAGGAGGTTAACTATTGACAATCAGGGTTGACTATCAGTAATCACCTACTAACCATCAATAGTCATACATCAGCCCTAAAAGGGGTGATGGTAAAAAGCCCATCAAGTTTTTTAGTTGTTTATTTGTGTATTTAACCTTCGATGATGACCTTATGGCTTGAATGATAAAAATGATGATGATTTGTTCGTATGAGTTGAGTTATTTTTTGGGTGGGTTCAGTGAGGTTGATTAGGTGGTGATTGGGGATGAAAAGGGGTTGAGGTAGAGTGTGGGGTGAAATGATGGTTTCAAGGGTTCATCTATGATGGAAATCAAATAATGAGGTAGATTCTATACTTATATTTTTATAGTAAAGTTGAATTTGTGATTGTGTTATTATTTTGTTAAAATTTTGTGTTGGTTTATGGAAACTTGGGGTTAAGGTTTGTTGTGTTTCGTTGTTGGTAATAATTAGGTATGAAGTGGGATAGTTGAGTAGGTACTTAGTGTTGCAAATGGTAGTAAAGGGTTGGCTTACATGGGTATAGTGAAAAAATTTAGTGTTTGGTGTAGTATGTAGGTTGTTTGGTTGAGCCCTAGGGCTTGAAGATGATCGACGGTCACTACAAAGTGGCCATCAATGATTTATATTAATTGAATATAATCTATAGGTGACCCCCAAATGGTCACTATATAGACTGTCAGTGGTTGACCACCTAATCATCGATGGTCAAAAGTTGATCAGTGATGGGTCTAAAAAGAACCATCATCGGTCAACCGTCGACCTTTGATGGTTGGGAAAAGGTTTAGAAAATGGGTAAAAGTGTGGGGTAGAAGGTGTAATTGAAGGTTTCAGGTAGTGATCAAGTGTTTAGGTTAGTGTTTAAGGGTGTAGGTTAAGAGGTTTAAGGGTTTAGGTTATGTAGATGTGACAAGTTTGAAAAGGTGAATTTGAAGGTATGTCTCATGTATAAGTTGGATTAGGCATAGTTGTAATTGAGATGAGTAGGTTAAAATAGGAGGTAAGGGTAATTAATAAAAATTTAGGCAAAATATGTTAGATTAGGTAAACTAAGGTAGTAGTTATGAACCTTTTAGGTGAGGTAATAGTTTTAGATGCATGATAGAGCGCCCTAGATCCTTGATGAGGTGCACAAAATCATGACGGACACAGATTGGGATCAAATGATCAAGGTAGGATTAGGAGGCATGAGGTATTATTAGTGTGTACCTTAGGATGTAATGATGTTAGTGGCACTCATCAAAATAATAGATCCTACCACTAACACTTTCATTCTTCCAACTGGCAAGATGACTATTATGTTAGAGGACATCTATCAGGTAGTGTAACTACCCATATGTGGTGATACTATATGCCACATCATCAGCGATGAGAGGGATGAGAATATGGAACACTTCTATAGAGAGGACCTCATGCTTATGAGGTACTACTCAAGAGGATTTCACTACACTCCTTTATGTCAATTGGATAGGGATGCAAGATGATTATTCATGATGATAGTTTTTACCTACTATGCACTACCAAATTCTAGTAATGAGCAAGTTTCATACTTATTTCTTAGGGTGCTTGTGGATATGTGGTTGGATAATATATTATTTACCTAGGCACCTATGCTATTGATTCAAATCTATTAGGAGCTATGGGGATATCAAGCTCATAGGAGATATAGGATCAGTGTTGGGTTCATGTTACACTGTTAAGCCTATGATCACATTAGGGTTTTCAAACCAATCAAAGTGCCATGGGAGGGCTTTCCATAGATGGAATTTAAATTTTATTACAAGAGATAGAGAGATGACTATTCTTTCATAGGACCAAGAGGAGGATACCAAGACCTTGACTAGTACAAATACTGACTAGATGCCTTGGTTGTGGGAGATGTGATTTGGTGCCCATATGTCATATTTCTAGCATGGGTGAGCTATGCCCAACACACATTATCATTATAGAGCTACAAATGTATCTTCAAGAGATGATATCATGAGATCAAGCTTATCCCTTTTGATAGGGTGAAGAGGTAGTTTGGATTGGTATAGGATATCCTTGAGGAGTTCTTTAAATACACAAGGGAGGATGTAGAGTTCCCATTACCTAGTAGAAAGCTAGTTGAGGTATTTATTGATTGTGAGGAGTTGTTGGTAAGGCCTGAGATTGATGATGTAGGCATCATAGATGAGTACCCTACATGGTTCTAGGTTCATTATGATGTATCCATTTTTGGAGGTGATGATGGTGGCTAGTAGGACATGGATTTGGATGTAGAGGTAAGTGGAGATCAGGTGGATGGGGGTGGTCAAGATAGATAGGAACTAATTATTGAGATGGACTAGGCACAAGGGGCACTAGCCATAGTACATGCATTATTAATAGTAGTTACCCAGGAGATTGACATGATATAGGGTTAAGTGGCCACATTGATTGGGGAGAGGGATTAGGTTAGGGCTTAGCTAGTTATGGTTACTTAGGAGAGATATTATCTCAGACATGTAGGAGGAGTACCAGTAGTTGCGTGACCACTAGGGACTATCTCTATGGTGAGATATGTAGTGACATTCAAGGAGATCTAGTAATATGAGGCCTTAGTTTTTAGACATCTACCTAATGAGCCCAGATAGAATGAGTACATAGTTGGGATCACTAGGGGATAGCAATGTGATACCAAGCTAGTGGGATGCATCTATAAGTGAATATCTTGTGAGTTGATGTAGTGAGATGTATATACATTTTTGAGAGACATGTATATTTTTGTACATATGATCATTATTTTTATTATGAGCTTATGATGTGTGTGTGTGTGTGTGTGTGTGTGTGTGTGTGTGTGTGTGTGTGTGTGTGTGTGTGTGTGTGTGTGTGTGATCATGGTGATTGGTTTGTGTTGATGTTTATGGATGTGATGTTGTTTATGATGATTATGTTCATATGATTTTCATCTTATGGTTTATGTGTGCTCACCTAGATAGGCATGAGATGATGTGGTTATTTAATTTATGCTCATGATGATATTGTATACTAAGGGATGTTGTTTATGATATGATAATGTTTATGCTTTGTTGGACATGACTCTGATGTTTGTGATTATTTTTATGGTTATATATGACTATGATGTAATTTATGATCATGTTATGGTTATGGGTTAATGGATCATAGTTCTATGGATTTGATAGATGGTAGGATGATTATGATGTTATGATTAGGTGATGTGATGTTCATGATGTTATCATATGATGATGTTTGTTATGATGAGATGTTTTGTTATACATGTGGATAAATCTTTGCTTTCTTACCTAGATATGCATGTGATAGATATCATATGTGGATGATGTATGATTGAATAGTGATAGATGCTTCAAGATTAATTGGTGTTGTTGGCTATTTGGATTAGGTGATTATGATGCTATCTTGAGTAGAGACACGTTGAGGTAGATTGTGTGTGATGATTTATTGACTTATGATACAATAAAAGGTAATTTTGTGATTATTTTATGTTGTTTATGATTGGCTATGATGGTAAAGATGTTCATTTGATGAAAAACACTTAAACAAGGCATAACACATAATTGGTTTTTAAATGTTTTTATTAAGCTACATATGATTAGAGAAAGGTGTTTAAATCATTAAGAAACATAAATTAAGTTGGATTACAAAAATAAATGTGAGAGGGATGGGATAATCAAGAAAGAAGCATCATAATGAATATATCAATAATTAGATATGAGAGAATAAGAAGAAGACCTGATGCTTCTTCATTGGCAAGGACTAAGATAAAATTACGTTCAATCATCTTATGAACATAAGCCCTTTGAATGATTTGCATGAGCAATCGTTAGTTGGTTAAAAGAGTGTCATGATCTCATAATGTCAAGTGAGCTCAAAATACATTATTTATAGGAGTATTAAGGGGAGATGGATGAAAATGGAACCTCCTTGTGAGATTAACATGCCTCTTCTATAGGTTACCAAAGAACTAATATAAACAAGTCCATGTCATATAAGGTGTAGACTGATCGATGCAAGAAGTCTACCCATGAGAGTTGATTACAGTTTCCAAATTATCTTTGATTTTTATGATTTTGATATTGGATCTGTTAATATTTTGTCATTTCTTGGAGGGATAGGGAAGATTTTTGATGCAAGAATCTTCCAAAAGATTTCTATGCTTTGATAAAAGCTTTACTCAGCCATCCTTCAAGGGAGTGTTCTAAGTTTGTGAGCTTTGTTTAAGGCTTTTGGATAGTTATCCTTCAAGGGTGAAATCTACTTTATTTGAGAAATTTTGATATGTTTTGGTATTAGTTTATGAATGATTAATTTTGATTAATTTTTTAATTTTGCTATTGATTTTTTCTTTTGATGACATAAACTTGCTTATATAGGCTTAAAGGTTCACCTTTATGAAGGAAAAACTAAAACACTAGAAGGTGGATAATATGTGAAAGAGGTTTTAAGGGACAACAACCATGGGAATCCATCCTATAAAAAGGGTGAAAAGTACCATGAGAATTATGTCATGGGTAGAGACTTGGTACCCATGTTCAAGATTAGGCTATGATTATGCTAGATAATCACATGATTTAGTTTTTAATTGGTTGTCCCTAATATAAAGAGATGAATGTGGTTTAAAACAAGGGATGAACTTAAGTTAGAAAAAAGTGAGTTTTGATCTTGTTTGACAAAAGAAAGGACACATATTTGAAGTATTGAGAGGGTCACATTTTGGTTTCCCTTCAAGAGAGGATAACTGGTAAGCTACTGATCCATACTTGTGCATTATGATATAAGGTCCAAGCCAATTGAAATCAAATTTGCCCCACATGTTTTTCTCCATATTGGTGACATGTTTATTTTCCTTTAAGATGAGGTCTCTAATGTTGAATTCTCACACTTTAAGGTGTTTTTTATAAGCATGCTCAATTCATTCTTAATAGACATGAAGATGAGTAAGTATGGAAAAATGATGTTCATCAAGTAACTCAAGCTGGGCTAAACATTCTTGATGATAATCATCTTCAGAAATGAGATCTTGTAGGGATATGTGAAGAGAGCAAATTTGGAATTTGAGAAGTAAAACAGCCTTGGCTCCAAACACAAGAGAGAAATGGGTAACACCCATATGGGTTTTAATTCTAGTAAGATATGCCCATAACGTGAAAGGGATGTGTAAATTCTAATCCCAACTAGATGCATTAACCATCTTAGTTAGCATGTTGTTGAGAGTTTTTTAATAAGCTTCAGCCCATACATTTACTTGTGGATGATAATGTGATGAGAAACATAACCTGATACCAAATGTGTCACAAATACCTTAGAGTTTATTTTAAAAAATATTTACCATTATCAGTAATTATTTTATTAGGAACATTGAAACCATAGATAATGTGATGGTTGATAAAATCAACAATATTTTTAGCTTTAGTTGAGACAAGGGGAATAGCCTCTACCCATTTGGTGAAATATTTTTTTGCAATGATGAAAAAATGATGTCACTATGAAGAATGGGGGTTAATTTCACCAATAAGATCCAAACCCCATTACAAGAAGGGCCAGAGATCCTTGGATAGTTGAAGACTATGGCTAGGTGTGTGATGTAAGTTTTTATATTATTGAAATTTAACACACTTTTTCACATAATCATAAAAAACTTGGTTAGGGGTGGGACAATAATATCCAAGGTGAAGGATGCATTTAGTGATAGCTAGACCAATAAAGTACCCTCCATAAATCCCCTCATGCATTTCTCTGATAGCATGAGAGGATTCATGACTCCGTAGGCAATGAAAGAGGAGACCATTAAATATGTATTTATAAATAATTACCCCTAGTATGGTATAACATGAGGTGCTCTGCATAAATGTTCATTGATCATTCCTAGAAAGGTTGGAAGGGATAATGGCAAGGTTGAGATAGTCGAAGGTCTACTAATACCAAAGGTTGGGTTGGGTCTCCTCCACATTAAAGATGGTAGGAAAGTATAATTTAACATAAGAGGGATAAAAAAGTTGATGGATAACTATATATATCTTAGAGTTAGAGGGTGTAGATAGGATCTAGGATGTGAGAAAAGCCATCGTATTAACAAACTTGTTCATAGATCATAGAGTGGTTTGGATATGGCAGTGTTTAAATGATGCTAAGAGTACATTAGCTAGTTGTTTCTAATATTGAAAAACATCATTATTACATTGATAAAATCCATTTATTTGATTGATCACAAGTTGATAATCACCTAAAATACTAATCATTTTGACTCCCAAGGCTAATGCAGTTTGGAGACCTATCATTAGGGCTTCATACTTAATCATATTATTGGTACATTTGAAATCAAGCTTGAAAGATAAGGGAAGAGGTTCACTATGAAGGGGGATAAGTATGATTCCAACTCCTCCACCATGTTGACACTTATATCCATAGAAGAACATGGCCACCTGATAGGTGAGGTCTGCTTGAGAGAGGATCATGATGGACTCATCTAAAAACTCAAGGGGAGGAGGTCAGTTATTTGCTAATGGTACTTTAGCCAATTGGTTAGCAATTAATTTCCCTTTAATTAAATTATACTAAAGGAACTCAAGGTTAAACTTAGCTAAAAATAGGAACCACTTGACCATGTGTTAATTTTGGTATGGCTTGGAGTGCATATACTTGAGCGGGTTAGTATTGGTTATGACATAGGTTTTATGGTTGAGAAGGTAATCATGAAGTTTTATGCCCACAAAGACCAAGGTGAGGCAAAGATTTTCATTATGGGTGTACCAAGTTTTGTACTCTATAAGCATATATATAATGTATTATATTGCCTACTCTTTATGTTACTCATCCTGATGAGCCAGCATTTCCCCTAAGGAGTGGTTGGCGGCAAAAATATTAAGGTAAAAAGGTTTATCTTCCTTGGGAGGAAAGAGTAAGGGTGGAGATAGAAGGTATTATTTAAGTGAATCAAAGGCCTTTTGATATTAATTATTCCACTTAAAAGATACATCCTTCTTTAAAAGGTGGTATAAAGTCTAGCATTGATTAGAGAGCTAAGAGATAAAGCAACAAATGGATTGGAGCTAAGGAGTTTCTTGATGTGGATGGGAGGAGGAATCTCAAGGATTGATTTGATTTTGGTGGGATTGACTTCAATTCCTTGAAGGGAGATGATAAATTCAAGGAGATTTCCTAAAAATACACTTCTTGGGGTTAAGGTAGACATGGTAATGGATGAGTCATTAAAATATAGTCTTAAGAATAGCCAAATGATCTTTACAACATTTGTATTTCCAAAAAAGGTCATTAATATAGTCTTCTATGATTTTGTGAATAGGTCATAAAGATATAGGTCATAGCACATTGGTATGTTACACCAACATTCTTCAGTCCAAAATACTTGACCCTATAGCAAAAAGTTCCCCATGGGGTGATAAAGGTGGTTTTGTGTTTATCTTCAAGGGTAATTAATATTTGATTGTAACTTGAGAACCCATCCATAAGAGATAAAATCTGATGGTTAGATATAAGATCAATAAATTGGTCAATGTTTGGTAAAGTAAAGTCATCCTTTAATAAAACAAGTTTAAGGTCATGAAATTCTAGACAAATGTAAATTCCCCCTATGGCTTTGGTGATAGGTATGATATTTGAGACCCAATGGTAATATTCAGTGGGTTGGATGAAATTGATGGATAGGAGATGTTGAAGCTCTTCTTTGGTGAGGAGCACTATGTGAGGGTGCATTCATAAAAAAAAATTCCTAACTGGCTTGGCATCATGGTTGTTGACTGTATTATGGGTAACGATGGAGGGGTCGATTCTTGGCATGTCATTGTAAGACCAAGAAAATGCTATGTTGTTGTCTTGCAAGGAGGGGAAGTCCTGAAGCACCTCAAATTTTAGTGATTGGTTGATTTTGACAATGTGTGGGTTATCCAAGGAACCCAAGTTGATATCTATGGTAGATTCATTCAACATGGTCAAAGTCTTATGAGGAAGAGATTTATGGATAGAAGAATCTTCTGCACATAGATAGGTAGAAATAAAATTATCATCTTGACACCAAATAGTATTAATGGTAGGAGATTCATCTTTTACCATCTTAAGATGAGTTATAAGAATGGTTATGGTCACCCCATCCTTTTTATAAGTTATGGGTCTAAGGCTAATCATGTTGATGAAAAAAATTAGTGGGGATGATGCTGAAATCCTCAGTTGTCGATGGTAGAGTGGAAGGTGAGGATGGGATTTCCTCGTTAATGATGGTAATAGGAGGTGGCATGGTTTGATTTTTAGGTGGCATGAAATTGAGGCCATGATTTTCATGAGTTTTTTGGGTCTTGATTGAAAATAACTCATGTGGGTCGTGTTCATACTAACCTAGACCAAATACCTTCCAAGCACACCTATAGAGTTATGTCTTGGAAAACTCTAGTTTATCCATATAGAAAAAACTAGAGGTGAATGGTCAAGGTGAAAAAGAGGTGGTGGAAGTGTCAAGGGGTTTATCAAGTCCCCCATAGATTAAATTGGTTTGACAAGTTGAGGGCCTAGAAGGAATAATAACTCCAATATTGGGGTCATAACTAGGTTGTTGGTCAAGATTCCCATACTCTTGGGGATTAGGAAAAGTGTCTAGTGTCAAAAGGTGATACTTCCCCAATGAAAGATGTTGGAAGGTTGATTCCAAAGGGTCCATTGTGAGGATTTGGATGGAAGGGATAGATGAATTGGTGGATATTTCATTAATAAAAGGAGATGGGACTTCATATTTTGTTAATGAAGGCTTGTTATATGGTGGAATGATAACATCATTGGGTTGGTATGTAATGTTTCATGATGTAAAAGGACTTGGGTTAGCTTGTATGGTAAAAACTTGACCTTCATGTTCAAATTTGATGCATTGGTGAAGGGTGGATGGCACACAACCCATGGAATGAATCCAAGGCAATCCCATAAAAACATTGTATTAGAACTCACCTTATATTATGTAAAAGAGCTTAAGAAGTGTGTGGGGTCCTAAGTGAATGTGAAGGACAATAGTTCCTAAAGTTTTGGCCATGGTATCATTGAATGATCAGAGTACAACTATGTTTTTTGTTCTCAGGTAATTTGAGTTAATTATATGCTTGGGAAGAGATAATGTTGATGTTAGCTCCCCCATAAATCATAACCTTCTTGATGTGGGTTTGGTTGATGTATGTGGTAATGAAGAGGGGGGGTTTGGATCATCTAGATGGATGGAGGGTATTTCTAAATCCTTGAATGTAATAAGGTTGGAAAGTTGAAAAGCTCTTACAAAGGTTGCTAGAGGTTATGGGTCTTTTGGTTGAACCTCTATGGATTACAAAGCTTATATCATCACTTAGTGGTGGTGGGGTAAGGTATTTATTAGTTCATACAAACTCATCTTCACTAGTGTTTGGTAAAGCTATTTTATAACTACTCAATGGATTGACTTAGAAGGGTTGAATTGAGAGGGACCCAAGATGGATATCTTGGTTTTGGGAGAAGGTAAGGGTGTTTGGTATTGGTTGTGTGTTTGGGTGGTGGAAGAAGGATATATCCATATAATGGACACCTTTGTTTTTCCCTTATCTTTTTGTTGGGCTTGTGATCGTGTGACCACATGGATGGTATGGATTTGGGAAAGAGTCAGGCTAAAGGAAATCTTTGGTTCCTCTTCACTCTGAGGTGAGGGTGGGATAGTAGGTAAGTGTTGGTTGATGGATATTGGTTTTTGGATTAGTGGTGGGATCATAAGAGGCTCATCTGATAATATCTCATCCTTGTGATATAATCAATAGATTAATACTTGGAGAGATTTATAATTCTCTATATCATGCCCAGGTGTTCTATGTTATGAGCATACTAATTTATCATTATACTAGGATGGTTTAGGACTATGTGGGTTAAATGGTTTGATAGGTGGCAAGGTTAATCAAGATTATTGAAACAACCTTTAAAATATGGTTGAGTAAGACTTAGGTAAATGTGGCAAAGGTGTGGAGGTCTCATGTTTGGTAGTTGAGGTGAAATCCCTTTTAGAATTAGGTTTGATGGTAAGATATTTGGGTGGAGTGTTCTTGGTGGATGGTTTTGGTATAGATTTCTTTGGGGTAAAGTGTGTTTGGGTAGACACCTGAAAAGTAGGTGGTTTAGTTATAGAAGGTTTGGAGAAAATAGGTGAGGATCAAATTAGGAGTGATGGTGTAACCAAAAGTGGTAGTTGGATTTGGGTTTTATTTGGGATGGTTGGTTTTCTTACAAAGGTAGAAGGGTGATGTCCCAAAATAGAAGGCAAAGTAGAAAGGGGAGGTAGAGTTTTGGTTTGTGGTATCTTTGGTGGTTTTATCCTCTTCATTGGTTTAGCTTGTGATTTATTTGGTAGTCTTAAATCCAAATTCACTAATGGGTGAGTAAGCCCTTGGGTAGGGAGCATTCCTAGGTTTTTTATGGGTATGGTTGTGATAAGAAAATATACTAGGGCTATTTTAGGTGGAGTTTGTTTGGTCAATTTAACTATGGCTTAATGGGTAGAGGTTTTTAAAGGATTAGTTGGAGTGATGGTGGGTTAAATAGTGGAAGCATAATTTTGGGTGGACAATGACGTGGTTAGAGGCTCTTTCTTGGTTATGTAAAAAAGCCTAAGATGGTGCCAAAATGTGGCATGATTTGCATTGGGTTAGGATAATAAATCCAAGTTTTAAACGAGTCTAGATAAGGGCTTATAAATGTGTTTTATCCCTTCAATATTGATCTCAAAGGACAAACCCATGGGTACAGAGAGAGAAGTGGTTACCTCAATCAAAGGCTCCAAGGTTTGGGAAGATGAGTCTCCTATAGGAGAGGTAGTTAGAGTGATCTTTCCCTTAGTAATGTTTTCCAAAGGAAGAGTGGATTGTTGTATGATGAAAGAGAAGGATACAGTGGTAATGGTTGTCTCTCTTGGTATGTCTTTTAAAAGAGAGGTTGGTAGTTCCAATACCTCAATAATTGGTGAAAGGGGAGTGGTTTTGTCCTTGGTCTCATTCTCAAAAGGAATAGAAAGTGAATCCACTACCCCAATAAGTGGATGGAAAAAAGAGGTGGTTTCATCAATGGTTTCCTCAATAATGAGTTCATTAATAACTGCATTAATGGTATGGACCTCATGATTGTGAGAGGATTCTACTCTATTATTTTCATTATTCACAGAAGGGGCATGGTTGGGGAATGGTTGTTTAAAGATGTCAAGTGATTGATTTGGGGGTGTGTTGGGGTTATCCATCATAAGTTCTCCCTTGTCAATGAAACTTTAGATGATGTTCTTGAAGGTATTACACCTACTAATGTCATGTCTAATGACATGGTGGAAGGTAGACAATCCATTCTCCTTATACCAACCAAGTATAAGATGAGAGGAATCAAATTTTTATGGAGGTTTGATTAGTGGGAGTTGTATGGCATTTGATTTCAATAAATTTTCTAAGACTAAAGAATATGAGTCCCTTAGTGGAGTAAATTGCTTTTAGTTTTTTTTCTAGGTTTATAGTGTTCTAATTTGAGGAATATGAGGAGTTGGTTTGGTTAAAAACTGGTGGAGTGGTTTTAAGGACAACTGTATTTGTGGTTCCTTTGATTTTGGTGTCAGTGTTGGTTTGATTGTTAATTTTAGAGGAGGGAGTCTCATTCAATTTAAAGGTGGAATTCTTGTTTTTCAATTTCAACTTCCCCTCATCAATGGATCTATTCTCTAATTTCCATGCCATAGTGAAAGCCTCATCAAAGGTCCTGAAAGTCTAAACTCACAAAGTGGAAGAAATGTTCTTAGCACAAGCACAAGTAAAGACTTCAATCATCTTGGGTTGGGGTAAAGAGAAAGAGAGTTGATTTATCAAGATTCTCTAATGGGATACAAAGTTAGCTATGGACTCATTATCAAATTTTTGTAGGAATTAGAGATCGGTGATGGAAACTTTTTTAGAGATGTTTATGGAAAAGTGATCTAAGAAAGTCTGAGCTAGTTAGGAAAAAAAAAAGAGGGAGTGATTTGTAATAGAACTATACCAATCTAGTGTCAGACCTAATAGAGACAGGGGAAAGGTATGGATAAGGAGAAAATCATCATAGGTGATCAAATAGCAAGAATGCCTAAATGTTATCAGATGTTTTTGAGGGTCTTCCTTGCTATGAAATTTCGAAAATTTTGGAAGTTTCCATTAAAGAAGATAAGGTCGAATTGGGATGGATGGATGGATTGGTTCATTAAAAATTTGGTCATAATATAAGAGGTTATGGGCACTATAAATAAATGACTCCAAAGTAATCCTTTTGTCCATTAACATTTTGACAAGGTCCATTTGTGGTTATGCATCCCTGTAGTTATAGGGTAGATTATGTTGGGTTTGGGTAGGTACAACATATGTATGGATAACTAGTGGGGGGTTGAGAATATGCCACATATTGGTATGTAGGCATGAGCAGTTGGGATGATGCCACATGTGAATACATAGAGATAGGTGGTTGGGTAGAAGTTAGAGTTACATACCCTTGTGTGTTAGGGACATAGCTTGGGTTTTGTGTAATGGGCACCTGTTGGGGGACTGATGTAGGTTGGGTTGGTAAATAGAGGATAGGTGGTAACTTTGGTAATGATGAGTGGAAGGGTATAAGGTATGGGGACCACCAAGCTATATAATAGAGTGGAGGTAGGTGGGTTAGATGAAAGACGAAGGGTGGTGACACTAATAGAGGGTGTGAACTAGGAATTTGACTCAAGAGAGGATGGTTAGTATGGTGTTAGTTCCAAAATGAAATAAACACACTAATAGCATAACATCTATAGGCCTAGACACTAGGGAGATCTTAGTTAACAAAATTAAATGAAAAACACAGTTAAAAATCAAGGAATGAAAACACAATAATTCTCTCACCTTCCTTGGATGCTCCAAATGCCTTTATAATGGTGGCTTGCTTAGCTTGTGCTCATGAAGTGTTCATCAAAAGAGGCTTGGCTATCTCCTCTTCTCCTTGGCACCTTTGTCTTGTGGCTTGGCTTAGCTTGGCATCAATTTGGCATTATAACTTTGCATGTTCAAGGCCTTGAAGATATTTGAGTATAATAAATTTGCACCAAAATAGCGTAGAAATGATGTTATTGACCTCTCTATTTATATATTTTTGGATTTGATTAGAATCAATCTGAACCATCCATTTCAAGATTGAGATGTGTGGTTGAGGATTAATTCAATTTTTGGAATTAAGTTTGTAATTATCCTCATAATGACATTGGAATAAGGGGCAATTAAGAGGTATGGAGGGCATCATGGAAGGCATTGATGAGGCATGGGAGGCATAAATTTTGATATTTGTGGCATTTATGGCCTAGGGATGTCTTCCCAAGAAATGAGGTCACTTGATGATTTAGATATTCAATATTCATTTCCAAAAATAAGTTTTCAACAAGTTTCCATGGAATTATTTATTAGGCCTTGATTTGAGTTAATTAGCTCTTAAGCATGATTAAGCACATTATGTACAAATTACCCAAATTGATCAAAATGTCTAATTATTGGTCCAAAATTTGACTAGATTAGAATTAGAAGGCAATGTTAGATGTATTGGAACTGTATTCTCATTTAGGATGTTACCAATAATAAATAATAAATGCATGCATCTTCTGTAGAAGATTTGATAGGAAAGATCAATCTAGAGCACCTAGGTGCAAAATTGGCATTTTGACTCAAAATGAACTGATCAAAGTTAACTGGCCAATAAATTACATTACCCCATTTAGGGATACCCTAGCCAAAATTGTCACTTGAATATGTCAGTTTCACATAATTTAGCATGTTTTAGTATTTTTAGGCCAAATTGTGCATTTTGGGTAGAAATTGGTCAAAAGCCTGATTGGAGGTTATCGGTGGCTAGATTTAGGTGTCTACAGTTTGCCCCTATTTGAGAAGGCATTGAAAGTTATAAGCATAACAAAATATTCTCAAAGAATGAAAATTTCATGTATGCCTATAACTGTAATGATGATAAACTAACTATATGATACCCCCTCAAGGGAATGATTGTCACAAATAGGTCGGCAAATGGTCCCTCGAAAAGAAAGAAGTGAAATGAGGGGACTAAAGAAAGAAAAGATGATGGTGTGAAAACATAATGATATTGAAAAAGTAGTCAAAATCATTGAGAATTCAAGTGGGATGGTGCAAAATGGTTTACCCAAAGGTGGTTATAAACATTGTACCCTGATAGTGGTAATGTGGTATGATAACACAATGATTTTCCCAAAGGTGGTTATAATCATTGAGAAGATGGAACTTCCCTAGTTAGGACAAACAAACAAGATAACATGCCCCTGTATAGGCAAAAAAAGTAAAGTGGTGATGACACAATGATTTGCCCAAAGGTAGTTATAACCATTAAGAAATGTAGGTGGGATGGTGTGTAATGATTTTCCCATAAGGGGGTTATAATAATTGGACCCTGATTATGGAAAACATGATAAACTTGGCCGAGGATGATGATAACTTAACATAGAGGGTAATGATGAATTATAAAAGCCTACTAGTAGGGAGATGTTCATCCAAACTAATAAAGGTTGAAATTCTTTCATGTTTAATTACTCTCTTTGGGATATGATTAGGATAGAATTAGGATGTCAGTTTTGAAGAGATGTTTCCATTTCTGAATAAACTTCTTGAATCTAAAGTTTGTTGTAGCATGTGTCTATAGGCATCATGATATAACATCATGAGGACTTGGCTGAAATATGAATAAGGACTAACTCTTGTAATCCAATACTCAATATAAAATAATTCACCAATGATAGAAACCATGTTGACAATGTAAACATATGAATATGGATGGATTCAAGTGTAAGTTTAGGCAAATAATCACCCAATGAACACACATAAACCAAATCAATGCAATAGTGCTGAAAATAAACAAACAGGCATACAAACAAACTAAATAAGAAAAAATAAACAAATAAATAAATAATGCAATAGAAACCCTACAAATATTTCCCCTAGAAAATAGGTGATAACTTATCAAATGAACAAAATGGGGGAATAGAATAAAAAGAAGGGGGTGGTCGATCTATCTCCATATGCACTAGGCAAGTGGACGTTGCCTACATAGTTCCATGGATGTAATATCCAATAAAAAAATTTAGGCCAAATGTAGTTCTCTTAGGGAATGGGAAGAATGTGATAAATAATGAAAACAAATAGAATGGAAATGAGAGAAGAAGAGGCATGGTCTTACAAAATGGCAAGTGCGTGAGAGAAAAAGGCCAAGATGGGGAAACTAAATGACAAGTGATTTGTTTGCAACTTAGTAAGGGTTACCAGAATCCTTAAGGCAAAAAAGTGGTTAATGTTTTTGTTCTTTTTTAATGATTTTTTAAATGTTTTTGAAATTTTTTGAAGTATCTCAACTCAATTGAGAATGATAAGACACTCACAAAATGGTGAGAGTGTGGCTTAGGTTTCTCACAAAATGGTGAAAGCAAGGGGAAAAGGGTGACTGGGCTGACCTCAACAATTATTGAACACTTCCTACATAGTCCCAAAGTTAGACCTCAAGTCACTATTGTTCTACCATTACAGTGGAGGAACTCGACTAATGTAATGGTCAATCTAAACAAAATAGGCATAGTTGGTAAAAAGGCACAGTGTCACATAGGAAGTGGCAAGTTGGAAAGTTGGTAAATAGACTTAATGTTGCCCCTAGTTTTCCCATAAGTAGTTATAACTAGGATACAATGGCATAGATCAATGGTACTAATTTTACCAAAGGTGGTTATAATTAGTAGCAATATCGATGGTAAGAAAGGACTAACAAACAAAGGATGCAACTGTCAAAATTTCTGTCACACTATCCCAAAATATGATATATGTCTTAAGTAATTAAACAAACTAATGAATTGATCAAATACCTTGATGCTGAAATTGTATAATAAATGACAAAAACCAAGGTCAAATGGGCTCAGCTTTAGAAGATACTAGGTTGATAGAATGGAAGTAGAAAGTAGATACAGTGAAGAGGTGGATAAGGATGGTATTTATACAAAGAAGAATAGTGATAAAATGTCATAACTAAAATGGTCCTTACAGACAATACACCTTAACATTTAAGCATAGTACCACTTAAGATGAATAATATTCATCAACTCAGGAAGTTCATCACCATCTGGTGTGGCAAGCCCCTATGCTCCTAAGCCATAATCTACAGTGATGATGAAAGGCCCTATCCAATTTGGTTTAAATTTTCATTTATGATTTTTTAATTCATGGTATTATTTTGATTTTATTTAAGAACAAGATCACCAAGTTCAAATGTTCTATACTTAACATACTAATTATAGTAGCCTTTGAGTCAGTTCTAATATGCTTGAAGATTATTGAGCGTGGTTGTGCATTTTTCATCAAGTAGGTCTAGCTCTTACAGGCAAGCTACTCGATAGTCATGATCATCTAGGACATGCTTGAAAGAAATGTGTAGTGAAGCTAATTCAACCTCAATGGGAAGGATAGCTTCAATACCATAAACAAGTGAGTATGAAGTGGCTCATGTAGGGGTATGATCATTGATATAGTATGCCCAAAGGGCAGGGAATATCTGGAGGCACCAATCATGATCATCATCATTGATGATATTTTTTAGGATGTTAACAATTGTTTTATTGGATGACTCAGCTTGGACATTACATTGAGGGTAATATGTTGTAGCAAAACACTATGTGATTCTATATTCAGTTCATATTTGGTCTACATCTTTGTTCTTGAATGATCCTCCATTATCAGATATAATGTTAGAGGGAATATCATAGTGAGATGAGATGGTTGAAGATGAATTTGGAAATTTTATTTCCATTCATGTAAGTGTGGGGTATAGCTTCAACCCACTTAGTGAAATACTCAGTGGTGGTAAGGATATGTTTATGGCTATCAGATGAAGTGGGGTTAATATTCCTAATGAGGTCAAGTCCACATGTAGAAAATGGCCATGGTGTCAACATTAGTTTTAGAGTGTTTGTTGGGGCATGAATCAGATTAGTATGCCATTGACATTTGTCACACCTCTTTACATATGCAGTGGTATTTTCATCCATTGTGGGCCAATAATAACCTGTACACAAAAGCTTTTTAGATAGGACTACCATGCTAGAATGAGCTCCACATACTCCTTCGTGAACTTCTCTTAATGCTAATGTAGAATCTATCAAAGTTAAACAACAAAACAAAGTTCCATCAAAACTATGGAGATAAAGAGTGGATCCAAATAGAGTATAACAAATTGAATGGTGATTGAAGTATTTGGTTTGTTTTCAAGATAAGTTAGGTGGAAAAACTTGGTCATGAAGGTAGTTGTAAAGGTCTGAGTACTAGATAGAGTTAGGACTAATAATATCACAAATCATGGCAATGGTTGAAGGTTCATGAGTTGGTGCTGACAAATTCTTGATGAGGAAATGATACTCTCTAGCTTTATCTATTTGTTGAATTATAGAGCCAATAGTAGCCATGGCATGTACAGTTCTATTACTAGCTCTCGTTATGTGTTCAAATTGAATATTATCAATTTTTCACTTAAGAGTGTTGACCATGACTTTATATGGAACCAACTTATCATCTTTGGTGTGAAAATGATCTGTAACTTGATTAATGATTAACTGAGAATCACCATAAAATTAAAGATGAGATATATTCCACTACTCTACTTGTCGAAGACCTACAGCAAGTGCTTCATACTCAGCCATGTTATTTGTACAAAAAAAGTTGATTCTGAATGATTTAGGTATTAAATCCCCCTGTGGTGTAATAAACAATAGGCCTACCCCCGATCTATGTGCAGTGTGAACCATCAAAATATAGCTCCCAAGGATGCTCCTCAAGGGGTGTGTCAATGATGGTCATAATAGATTCATCATGAAATTGAAATGTGACTGGTTGGGTGTCTATGAGAGGTGCTTCAATAAGTTGATCAAGAATTTATCCTTTGATTGCCTTCTAGTTGACATACTCTATGTCAAACTCATTGAGAAGCATGATCCATTTAGCCATTCTACCTTTCAAAGTTTTTTTTAATAGTAGATACTTGAGCGGATCTCCTTTTGAAATGACCATGGTTTTATTATTCAACATGTAATGACACAGTTTTGGAGCTGTGAAAACCATGGCTAGACAAGATTTTTTAATAGGTGCATAGTTATGTTCATATGTAACCAAGGTACGACTTAGATAGTATACAACATGATTCTTTCCTTTATCATCATGTTGAGCCAAGAGTGCCCCCAGAGCATGGTTGATAGCTGATAAGTATAACAAGAATGGCTTTCTTGGCAAAGGAGGTAATAAAATAGGCAAATTGACAAGATAATCTTTGAGTTATTGAAAATATATTTGGCAATGATCATTCTAGTGAAATTCAACTCCTTTATTCAAAAGGTGTGTAAATGGATGGCACTTATTTGCTAATTGAGAGATGAAGCATCGAATTGACTATATCTTACCCTGTAAACTATGGAGTTGCTTTAAATTGGTTGGTGGTGACATCTTAGTTATAACATGGACTTTAGCCATATCAACTTCAATACCTCTACAAGAAATAATAAAGCCAAGTAATTTGCCTAAAGTTACACCAAACACACATTTATTTGGATTGAGTCTGACTTTATACTCCCGTAATCTTTCAAATATCTTATGTAGCACTATTGGATGGTTGGCCTTGGTTTTAGATTTTCCTAATATGTCATTGACATAGTCTTCAATAATATCATGCATCATATCATGGAATATGATAGTTATGGCCCTTTGATATGTAGCTCTAGATTAAGGCCAAATGGCATCACCTAATAACAAAATGTTCCCCATGGTGAATGCTATTTTATGTTGATCTTCTGGTGTGATTCAGATCTGGTTTCATCCTAAAAAGCCATCCATGAGTAAACATGTTTCATAACCCATCGTGGAGTCGATGATCATGTCAATATTAGGCATGGGGAAATCATCTTTAGGACAAGCTTTGTTGATGTCTTGAAAATTAGTACAAATTCTAATCCCTTCAAGATTTTTTTTAATAGGTACCACATTAGAGATCCATTTTGAGTAATCAATGGATCGAATACATCCTGATTCTAAGAGTTTTTCCAGCTCTTTCTTTGCTAATATAGAAATGTGAGGATGCATCTTACGTATCTTTTATTTAACCAATTTAGCATCAGGATTAAACACAAGGTGGTGTAGAACCAAGGTGGGGTCTAATCTTAGCATGTCAGAATAGGTCCATGCAAAGATATCTACAAATTATCTCAATAAAGATATAAAGATGTCACATTCTTCCTCAGTGAGGGATGCTCCTAATTTTATCTATTTCAAGTCTGATGGAGTCCTAATGTTTACCTTTGTTGTATCTTCAACTAGAAGGATCGAACCATCTTCTAGGATAGTTGGAAATTATTTAAACTATTGAATTATATCAGGGTCCTCCATTAGGACTTGCTCTTCAACTTCTCCTAGGCATGATGAATCTGAGTCCCCTAATGGAAGATCTGGCCATGTGACAAAAATAGTTAGAAATTCTTCAAGAATTTGATCAAATACTTTTTTTTATTAAATCTAAACTCTAATCCATAGACAAGTTTATCATTGGTGGTCTCTTGGTCTAAATTTGAAGAATAATAAACACCCCCATCTAATGGTACTTGAAATAGGTTTTCACCACTAGAATGGCTTTTATCTTTACTTTTATCCTAGTCAAAAAGTACCTCAAAGAGGTTTTCACTTTGGGACCTCAATGTTTTACTTATTTATTTTTGGCTAAGGGTGTTCACTCACTCTCCAAAATAGGCTACAAGATCCAATATGATTGAAAATATTGATTTGTGATCTCCCAATGGAATGTTGTCTTTAAGGCCTAAGAAATCATAGAATGCCGCATCATTTTGGAACTCAACAATTGATAGACTAGATTCTTAATGGTCCCAATCTATCAATTGGGGATATTATAATGGCAATGGGTTGTGATGAATAGCCAGGGTAAGGATACAAATGGTATTATTATCAAACAGGTTGGTTTCAACTAGGTCATCAAAGGTGAGGCTATGATTAGACTCTGATTTGTTGTCAGCATCATCATCACTAGTCATTGGTGATGGAGTTTTAATAAGATATGTGGGGTCACCCCCAGGTGGTTTAAATCCAAGTCCATATGGTCTTTCATACTTAGTCATAGAAATTGGCTCGAGGGTTCCTTGTTGATTTGGTTTGAGGCCTCTTCCTTCATATTTGTGATGCTCCATGATCCCATTAGGAATAGGATACTTTGTATTTTTATAAAAATCAACTTGGTTATCATTGTGTAACCATGATTCATTCACTTCAATAGGGTTAGGTCCTAGGCCAGATGCTGGTACAAATGTGATAGGTCCCTTATCTTTTTTTTTTGTTGCCAATGTATATGAGGGGTAACTTTAGGTCACCCAAAAGTTTTTGGATTTTGAGAAAGATTGGCAATATGAAATGTATAATGGGTCACATACTCTCTTGGTCTATTATATGAAATGGTGAAATGATTAGAAGCTTCAGGAGGTGGCATGTGGGAAAGGGAGTCTAAGGTGTTAGGATCTATGCAATTATCTGGTGAAGGATAAATAAGTATGGCCTTTATTTTCTCCTATTTGGAACTTGGATTCATACCATATTGATAATTATTGCTTTGAAATTTGGCTTCAAGATGCTTGTAGTGTTCATATAGGTGTAAATCTCTTGAAATATTCACTTCCATCCTTGAGTGGGAAAACATGATACATTGGTGCAGTGTTGACGGGACTGCATGAATTTCATGTAACTAAGGCCTACCTAGAAGCATGTTGTATGATAAATAAAGATCTAGCACATGGAAAAGTGTATCATGGGTCAAAGGCCCAATGATAAATATCAAACTAATGGTACCCTATGAATCTCTTTCCTAATTATCATAGGCTTTGATAGTTATTGTTTCTAGTTGGAGATCTACCATTGTGTACCCAATAAACTTGATGAGCTTTAGAGACACTATGTTAAGGCTAGATCCATTGTTGATAAGGACTCATTTCAATTTATTCAATTTGATAAAAAAAATTATGTACAATGGGTTATTATGGATTAGGCCAATAGAATACATATCACTTTGGTTGAATGTAACTTGTTAGGCTGGAGCTAAGTTTCCAATCAAATCTTGAAATTTATCAGGGGATATGTCACTAGTAATAGTGGATTGGGTCAAAAACTCATTCAAGATGTTTTTATAGATTATTGACGTTCACAGCAAATCTAAAATAGAAATTTGTGTTAGTGTCTTCTATAAGTGTTCCACAATATCAAACTTCTTATCTTGGTCATTAGTGAATGGTTTATTCTAAGGTTGAATAGTTGGCTAGATGACAAGCAAAGTAGTGGATGGTTATCAGCCTAGGATAGTAATATTTGACCTTCGAGTTGTGATTAAATAATTAGGATTAAATATTGGACCATTATTGCTAACCAATGTTAGAAATGGTGTGGGACCAAACATGAAAAGTCTCAATTGTCGGTGTACTTGCATGTGGTCATGTGGTAAGAATGAATTGTCATTATAATATCTGAAAGGGGAAGTCCTAGTTTATTAGTTTGCCTATATGCACTCCTAGGTCAAAAAAGGATTATCCATGTGATTTGGTTAAATATTGTTGTTTATTAATGGTCTAGGTTGATTAGTACTTGGTTTAGGATTAATGGAGATGGTATTAACACTACCCCTTGTAATATGACCTACAACCCTATTGTAGTCATGTGAAACTACATGGTAGGTTTGTTGGTTATTACCATTCTAAACTTGGTTTTGTCCATTATTTAATCATTGTGGGTTTTGCTATTAATTTTGTTGATTTTGCCAGTTCGGCCTTTGATTTTGATACTATTGATTTTATTGTTGCACTGACCATTATTATTGTTGTTGTTGTTGATTGTTCTACTATTATTGATTGTTATGTCAAGGAAAAGGGTTTTGATAAATCCCTAGAGTTTTATTGGAAGTGAAAGCACCATTATCCAATTTTATCTCCCCATTGTCTAACATATTCTTAATTAAATGCTTAATTTAGACACATCTTCCTAGATTATGCCCATTTACCCGATAATAGTCACAAAATTCATTTTCATGGTACCAATCATGATAAGGAATGCCTTATGGATAATGCTTTGGTATAAGACAACTAATCAAATTAGTGGAAGCAAGCTTGTGAAATATAGATTCAATAGGTTCTGCTAGGTCACTAAAGACATGACATATAGGCACAGTTCTTTTAGGAGGAGGGGTTTGCAATAGTAAAGTTTGTTATATTTATTGTGCAGGTTTTGGTTGTTGTGCTTGCATCATTGGTTGGAGAGGTTGTTGGGTAGGATTCAGCTAAAAAGGTAGTGTGGATGATGTTTTCACCATTTGAACATGATGAGACTCAGTTACTCCATTTCCCACAACATTACTATTGCAGTTGAATTACTTCAGTCCTTCATGGTTATTGACCTATGCCAATTGTGATGCTTACACTTGGATGGTATGTTAGTCATTTCCCTAATTGGTACCTTGATTTTGATTAGTTTAATTAAGCTCGATAACTTATTTATTGATGAGCAGCCACTCGATCAATAAACCTTTATCAATGATCTCCTTGAACGTATGTGCACATTGTAGTCCTAGATGATAGGCTATCTCACTATGCAAATTTTTGATAAACCTAGTAGCTAATTGTTTATCTAGTAAACTGTGGGTTAAACATCTTACAAGGGATCTCCATCACTGTAAATAACTTACAAAACTCTCACCAACATTTTTCTTTGCTTGTGTCAATTCTACTAATGAAATCTCATACTCAAGATTATAGGAAAAGTGCTACACAAATTTATCAGAAAGATCATCAAAGTTCTTTACTGAATTCTTGGGCAAATTTAAAAACCACTCCAAGGCTTGTCTAGCCAATCTCCTTGGAAACAACATCAAAATGTATATGTCGCTATAGGCCACTAGTTGACATGCAACAAAGAATTCAATCAAATGAGCCTTAGGGTCACCTTTCCCTTTATATTTATTGAATTTAAGTGGTTCATATCCTAGAAGAAATGGTATCTATAAATACTCCATATTGAATGGATAAGAACACATGTAATCCAATTTGAAATTTTAAGTTTGTTTCCCAACTTGAATAGTAGCAATTGCATCCTTCATTTGTTGCAATTCTTGGGATAGGAAACTGGATGGAATATTGGTTTGAAGGAGAATTTGGGTTTGGATAGATGGTTGGGAGGTCACAAGTAGAATATTTTGACCAAGGTATGATGGATATACTTGTTTGGGTGTATTGGTTGGGTTGGGGAATGGACCAAGAATATGCATACATGGATTAGGATGTACATGAAATTGTACATTTGGTTGTGGGATATTCTGGTTAGAGTTGGTGATAAAGGTTTGACTTGGGGGATTTTGTAGTTGGGATGGAGGGATATAACTATATTGTGCCTATTGTGGTTGAAAAGGAACATGATGCCAACTAATCAAATTTTCCTATTAAATGGGAACTTGTGGACCAAGACCCTGTCTCTATATTTGTGGCACATTTTGAACCAACAGTTGTCTAGTAGGTACCTGAGAAACATGGGGACCTTCTTATTACATGATTCCCTATGAGGAAGTGAAATCAGGTTATAGATTTGGCATCTATCATTGACCAATATTTACATGTTGTTGACTAGTCATTGCTTTGTTTTAGATTGGCATATTATTCTCTGATGGATGAGGTATGTTCATTGTTGCCTAGCGAGGTGGAATATTAGTTGCCCTTGATTGAGGTGGCAATGTATTTGTTCTCTATTGCATTGATATATTAGATTGTTCCTATTGTTATGGAATACTACTTGTTCCCTGTTTAGGAGGAATATGATTCATCACATTATATCATTGAGGTATGACATTAGTTATTTTTTGATTACCTACTCTCATAGGTTGTGCACTTGAGGTTGTAGTTGGTTGAGTACCACTTTGATTAGGATTGGATGCTATTTTCACATTGTCCGCTACATTTGGTTCCCTATTCAATGTAGAGGTTGAAGACACTTTTTCAATAACAAGCATATGCATCAATTTATCTATTGAAGTGATTTATATGAATGGGTCAAAACTTTGATTTTCTTGTCCAGTTAACTTTATCAACACTCTTGTCGAAGGTATTAGGTCAATAAGAGGATTACTCACCATGCTCATCTAATTGAAATCATGTGCTAGATTCAGATAGGTTTGATGTGTTGTTTGCATTTGGTTAAAGTGATCTTCCATGATGTTTTTACCTCGATCAGATATATTAAGGTCTTGATATAGTGTTTAGACTAGATCCATAGGATTATTAGAAGAAGCCTGTTGATTGTAAATGATATTGTGGGGCACTCTTACTAGATTTGGTAAATTTTCATGGGGGAAGTCTATTGTAAACTTGGCCCCTACCTCGATGGCTCTAACCAAAATTTCATCTTTGTTTTCTAACAAATGTCACTCAAATAAAAATGGATCATACATGAAAGATGTATTAGTAGAATATGATTGTTGAAGAATGGGCTCATCTGCCATGGGTATTATAGCTAGGTATTGTGTGGTTTGCTCTTGGTCCTATTCTGTGTAAGGAGGTGTGTTAACCAAATAATTAGCCAATAGATCTTGACTTTGTGACCCTAATTGAGTATTATAAGAGGGATAAGAATCCATATCATAAGCAACACTATCTGCATAAGGGTCTTGCACCATTTCTTATTGTAAAACTACATTACTAATCCCTAGATTGTACATGATTCCACTACGAGTGTAGGAATGCATGTTGGGATCCATAGTCAATGCTTTGCGATAAAAGGTTAAAGAGTTATACAAACTCTAAAAAGGACAATGTCTAAAATAGATGACGTTTCAACTTGGTCTAGATTTGTCAAAAGGATCAATGGGTTTATGCAAAGATTTGTGAGGAAACAAGCTAGCGTAAAGTATCTAATGTTTCAATATTCACATAAAGGTAAGCAAGTAAATGGACCAAAAATTAAAATGCCAAACTCTAAGGTTGAAGTGTTTCAAATTAGTCTAATCTAAGAATTTAAAATTTTCTAGGTCTTTTGGCCAAACACAGCATCAAAAGCTAGTCTCAAACAAGGCATGTGCTATGACTCTTGGCTAAATGAAGTCAAAAGCTAGACATTGAAAATAGATGAAAGTTTTAATCTAACAGATTTGAAACACTTCTAACAAACACTAGGCATTTGATTCTTGGTCATGAACTTGATCAACTAGGTATAAGGTATGAAACAAAAGGCACTTTTAGCAATAGTTTACTTTCCTTACAAAAAATGGTATAAAACTTGGTTATTTTGACAAACAAGCTAGACAAAGGTAAATAATATAACTGTGTTTTAGACAAAGGATCACAAAAGTATACTTGGATTGGCCTGATTTTGTAGGAACAAATTTAGAACTCTATACAAGAAGATCTATGAAATAATATTTGAAATGTTTTGGGTAGTATAACAACGTTATACTACCCAGAAAGGTGTGATAAAAAGGTTTGTTTCAAAAAAAACTCTCCAAGGAAAAAACATTTTCTCACAATTTTGACAGCATAACACTACCTTCCTTGACTCAAAATGTGGTGGTGTATAGACTCAAAGTATAAGTGTTTAGTATAAAATGGCTTAAGTCTATCAAGTGATCATAATGATTATGAGTCTTTCAATAACCTTCAACCCAAATTGAAAATTAAACTTAAGTTCCCTCAAGTTTAGTGCAAATAGTGAACCCACTTAACACATCAACCTTTTGAATTTGTAAAGGTGTAATTCTGAATTTATATTATAAGTGAAGGACTTTAAACAATATTGGTAAAGGTCTAGACTCAATTAGATAGCATAATTGTGCCAAAGTGGATGATATGACTCTCAAGCTTTTGATGAAATTTAAACAAGGTAAATTGATGATCCCATGCGGACAGTATAATGTCTCTTTGTTCAAAGGAAAATTTAGACTATGTGTTTGGTTTGGATTATTTATTTACACCAAGTTTTGACTCCAAATAAGATTTTAAACTAGGATAAGACCAACTAATTAATTTCCCTTAGATCCTAAATTGGCAAGGTTATTTGGTATTATTGGAATCTATCAATATACGTCATTTGAGAGCATTTTAAGTGTTCATCTAAAATTAAATGCACATTATATAGTAGGGTTTTTATACCTACCCTTCTCTCAAATGAAAGTACTAAGACTTGGACCTTGAGGCACACCTTGCACCAAAAATACTTATATGGCAAGTGGGGATTTGTCTAAGATCCAACAAGCTTTCAAACGATCTAGGGGAATCAATTGCGCAATGACTTTCACATCAAACAATCCAAAAGAAAAGCATAGATTTTGGGTCTGTATCACTTGGCTTATTGTAAAAAGTCTAGTCCTTTTTGCAACCACTACATCCTATTGTTTGCTCAATGTAATGTGATGTCCAAAGTGCTACTACATCTTATGTGAAACTCCAAAGGAGCCAAATGAAGTCAATGCTAGGAGATGAAACCCTGAGTCAAAACTTCCCTAAAGAACTTAAGGGAGGTGATGAATTCCCCCTCGCAAGCCAAGATTCATAAAAATAAAGAAAGCATGAAAGAGAAAGACTTTAGGGTCATTTTCAAGATCACCTAAACTTCGATGAGTTTTTGGGGAGTGATTTAAATGACTTTCTTTCTAAGCCTTGGACTAAGTTAGTTGCAATAGGAATGGAACTTTTGGTTCCAAGGGTTCCCTATAGGTGACAAATGGAAGAGAATACATGCAACATTCCTCTTTTTGCCAAAAAAAATTCTAACTAAACAACTATTGAAAATAATAATTGACAAGTGTGTTTATTTTTAAACCCAAATGAAAATTTTGGTGGTGTTCATTTGACCCCTTGGTCTTAATTGCAAACTTTGAAAACATTCACCAAAACATCTAAGTCCTTTGTTAAACACCAAAGTAAGGTTCCTAATTGATTTTTAATCATGCAAAGGTGATTTAAACATGTTTTGAACAAATATCAAGCTTGGTCCTACATCAAAATTGTTAGCATGTCCTTTAGCTTTGAAGCTCTTTTTAGCTTGAAACAATGAACTTTGAAAAAGTAGCTCTTGGGTCTATGTTTTTAGAAAAACATAGTGACCGATGTTGGTTATTACCACTAACATCAGTTATTGGCTAACTGAGATCTAACTAATGTTGGTTTTACTAACCAACATCAGTTAAGTTAGGTAACTGATGTCGATATTACATGTTGATGTTGGTTACTAAGTAAAACCGTGGCATCCAAAATTGATAAAATAAAGTTAAAAAATCAATTTTTAAGAGTTTAAAGGGCTCAAATAAATATTTTAGAGTTGAAAAATGATCTCCTTCAAGTGTGAGATGCATCTAGGCCCACTGGGTATGTCATTATGTGATCTAAGAATTTGACTCAAGAGAGGATGGTTAGTATGGTGTTAGTTCAAAAATGAAAACAAAATGAAATAAACACACTAATAGCATAACATATCTAGGCCTAGACACTAGGGGGAGATTAGTTAATAAAATAAAATGACAAACACAACTTAAAAATAAGGAATGAAAACACATTAATTCCTTAACCTTCCTTGGATGCTCTAAATGCTTTTGTAATGGTGGCTTGCTTGGCTTGTGCTCATGAAGTCTTCGTCAAAGGAGGCTTGGCTATCTCCTCTTCTCCTTAGCACCTTTGGCTTGTGGCTTGGCATCAATTTAGAATTATCAATTTGCATAATCAAGTCCTTGAATATATTTGAGCATAATAACTTTACACCAAAATACCTTAGAAATGATGTTCTTGGCCTCTCTATTTATAGATTTTTGGTTTTGATCAGAATAAACTTGAACCATCCATCTCTAAATTGAGATGTGTGGTTGAGGATTAATTCAATTTTTAGAATTAAGTTTTTAATTATCCTCATCATGACATTATAATAATGGGAAATTAAGAGGCATGGAGGGCATCATGGAAGGCATTGATGAGGCATGGAAGGCATGAATCTTGATATTTGTGGCATTTATGGCCTAGGGATATCTTCCCAAGAAATGAGGTCACTTGATGATGCAAATATTCAATACTTATTTCCAAAAATAAATTTTCAATATGTTTTCATGGAATTATTGATTAGGCCTTGATTTGGGTTAATCATCTCTTAAGCACGATTAAGCACATTGTGCATAAATTTCCCAAATTGATTAGAATGTCTTGTTATTGGTCCAAAATTAGACTGTATTAGAATTGGAAGGCAATGTTAGATGCATTGGAACCGTATTCCTATTTAGGATGTTACCAATAACAAATAACAAAGGCATACATTCTGTGCAGAATATTTGATAGAAAAGATCAATCCAGAGCACTTAGGTGTAAAATTGGCATTTTGACTTAGAATGATCTGATCAAAGTTAACTAGCCCATAAATTACATTTTTCCATTTAAGGATACCCTAGCCAAAATTGACACTTGAATATGTTAGTTTCACATCATTTAGCATGTTTTAGGCTTTTTAGGCCAAATTATGCATTTTGGGTGGAAATTAGTTAAAACCCTGATTGGAGGTTATCACTGGCTAGATTTAGGTGTCTACAAAGGGTACTCCCACTATAAGTAGAGTACCAATGCCCAAAATTTGGGGTTTTCCTATACTAGAAGGGTTGTTTATTGGGGTAGAAGGTGTTCAGGTATTGTTTGGTTGGTTGGGTTAGTTTTTGATGGTGGGATTGGTGGGATTTTGGTAGAATAGGATGCTTGGGTGACCAAGGGTTGGGTAAAAATGATGGCAATAGGGGTGTTACCTATAAAATGGGATGGCATACCATAATTTCGGTTGATAGTCAGAATCAAATTAGGGGTACGGTGGGATATAGTATTAAAATAATGTTGGAGGGCTATGGGGTTGTTATCCAAAAAAGTGGCAAAATCCATATCACCTTAGGCAACTATCTGAGGGATATTATGACTTTTAGAAGGATAAGGAGAACTCTCTACATCTAATACATACTCTATGGATGAGGGGGAAGAGGAAGAGGGATGATTAGGAGGTGGATCCTGATTTACTTTGTTTCTTAGTTGGTTCCTAGTTAAAACCATGTAAATATGAGAAAAAATATGATACAAGCAACTCTCATAACTTAAACAAAGAGAAGACTAGAAAAGGTCAAGGAAATGAAACACACACTAGAGAACGTTAAATCCTAAGGTTATTTTTAGTCTCTCTTATGGTTTATGCCTTAATTTTGAAGCAGTTATGAAGACCAACTTGGGCTTGTAGATCGGGGACTAAAAGATATCTAAGAATGGTTTTAGGTAGTTAAAGGCTCTCAAGATCTGTACTAGAACTTGGTATGTGTCTTGATATTGGGGCCTACCCCCTCACTTCACACACTGTAACAATAAGGGTTTTAGGTTCTTAGCCAAGATATACTAAGTTGCTAGAGATTATACTCAACTAGTGTACTGAGTTGGTTCTCCCCTTGGTGGTGAAATGAAAGTAGGATAGATGGGAAAGTGACCATTAGGTGATGAAATCCTAGTTGAGCCTTATGTTATGTTTTTATGTTTGATTAGGTGTAAGTGGTTTGCACTTGTGTGTGTGATAAGAGTGAAGCTATAATTAATTCACTTGATTAATTAAGCTATGTGAGCTGAAATAAGTAAGGAAACAATGTATGTAGTCAATTTTAATCCCAAGATGAAATTTTGATTTTGTTACATGAGGATAAAACAAGAAGAAAGAGCACCTAGATGCAACTATGAACCCAAGAAAAGACTCAAGGATCCCATCGGGCGTGCTAAAATGTTTCACTAAAATTTTTCTTTATTTTTTAGAATAAAGTTGTAAAACTTAAAAATAAGGGTGTGGTTAGTAGAACCTAGATTTGGTATGCACTCTGTGATCTAGATGATTGTAGATACTCCTCTTTGTCTTGGGAGGATGACCTGCAAATAAGAAAGCACTAAAGAAATGGTTGATTATTTAGATAGTAGGGTGGATTGTCTAGAAAGCTAGATCCAAGAAGCACAAACTTCCTTAGAGGCTATCAATCCACACTTTTAAAAAATCAAGTTCTATAAATGAAAGATAAATTACTTGCATATATAACAAAAGATACTTAATGAAATACAAGAAGTGTTTGATAATAAGGTAAATGAATTTGACTAATTATAGCAATAAATTATTGGATATTAATGATAAATAAATCAAATGTGGTTCAAAAAATAGGGTGATGTTCTGTGATCAAGCAAAAACTTAGAAAGTGGGGTTTGGTTAAGGTATGATAGGTGAAATTAGCTTGTTGTTGGAATTGTCACATAGTGACCATCAATGGTTGGGTGAACCATTAGCAGTTAAGTAACCATCAATGGTTGGGTGACCATAAATGGTTAGGGGAAAATCATAACTGACTATCAATGGTTACTATCAGAGTTGGCTTAGGTAAGGGTAGGTCTAGTTGGGAAGGTGGCTAAGTGATATTGAAAGGTGGGTTTAGGATGGAGGTTGGTTATAAGATAGATAGGAATATTCAGGGTTGTCTAGTTTAGAAGTTTAGATAGGAGAGAAATAAAAGAACTAATTACTAAAACTAGATACTTAGCTTTGTTGTTTTTTATTTCAATAATGTTGAGGTGTGTGGATTAAAACTCATTATGGATCTTGGAGCAATTCTGGTAGAGTGTCAATGTCTTGGTTTTGATTGATGAATTACAATGTTTATGCTCTCTATCATTCTCATTGAAATCTTTCCTAGATTTCTCAGAAGAAGACCTTCAAAATAAGTTTTGATACAAGAATCTATGATAAATGATGATGATCCTTTTCACCACCTCTTCCTCTCTTTATATAGAAGGAAGGGAGAGGTGAAATAATAAGTTTAACATGGTGTCTAATTTTAGTCCTAACATGCATAATTATGTGAGTGGCTAAGAATAAAAAATCAAGGTGGAGTTGAGTTGGAGTTAACCCTTAAGGTAGATAAAGGTTGAACATTAGTGGTCAAACTAACCATATGCGATTAGGCTTTGACTATCGATGGTCGATAGGATAAGGTTAGAATAGTCAAATTTAGTCATTTTTTACTTAACTTTACAGGGTAATGGTTAGGAAGTGGTCCCTAGGGGGTCTCAAGATGTTCTAAGGATTAGTGTGACATTTATAACTATCATGTATAGTTTTATAGTGTCTACACCAACCTATAGCAAATTATGATGATTATACTAGGTGGCTCTTTCTCACTCTACCACTATTCAACTTGGGCCTCTATGATATGTTAATTATTTTAGATGAAATGTAGAGATATCATATCACGTGGCTCAATCCCACTCTCCAAGATCTTGGATAGGATTTAAAGTTGCATAGACCACCCCAAGATGGCAAAGCAATGGGATGACACCATGTGGTGTGATCTCGCTCACCTGCATTCCCAGGGATCTAACTTCTTTTCTAGGTTTCATAGAAATAAATAGGAGAGTAGGGTAGTGGAATTATACCACATGACATCATCTCAGTCACTCACTTTCTAAAGGCTTTGATTTGGTATGAATATATTTAGGATAGTGAAGCAATGGGATGATGCCACATGGCATCATCTATCTCCTCTACTAACTCAAAGTTTTATTGACATGGAGACATACTTGGTAAACTCTCAAAAATCTATTAATTATTTTGAAGTAGCATAAAATGTGTCATATGGCTACAGGTAACTTTTGTGAAATTAGCTAAGTGTTAAAATTCTTCTTTGGATGGGGTAGAGTTGTTGGGACCACTGGGTGAGTGACACATTACATCGGGGGCTTCTTCAAGTACCTATAGGCATAATATGAAAAGACATAGTCAATGAATTGATTTAAAAAGCAATAGTTAAGAGAATTAAAATTAAAATGACTAAGTCTAGAGTTGAAAATCCTCTTTTAATTTTTTTTTAAAAACCTAGTCTTTGTAAGCCTCGTATGAACATGCCCAAGATAGTCAAGCAGTGGGATGATATCATATGGAATCATCTTGACAACCTACTATCCTAGAATATTTGCACTGGTATGAACATCTCCAAAATAGTGGAGTGGCAGGATTTCATCATGTGGCATCATCTCACTCATGTGATAGTTTAATCTTTATTGATGTGTAGAATCATCAAGCAAGCTCTCTAAAATTGACTAAGTCTTTTGAAGTATCAAAAAAGTGTTGCATGTCCCTGGGTAACTTTATGAACTCAGTTAAGTGTTGAAATCCTTTTTCAAATGGTCCCAAGTAACCAAGAGGTCACCATGTGGTGTCGAGACAAACTTAGGCAACTATAGGCACATTATAAAAGACACAATCAACAACTTCAAATTTAATATCTAGTGGCTATGCATTTGAAAACAAATGGCTAGGTTTATTAAAATTTAAATGATCACAAAAGTTCAAAATAAAATGGCTATGAAGAAATCCAAAAAATGACTAAGTACAAAATGAAGCAATGCCCAAAATTAGCCATTTTGCTTGATTCTAAAATCAATTTAATCCATTTATATGAAAGTGACTAAGTTGAAAAGTAAACCTTATAAATAGGTAAGTGCACACATTTGGGGGACAAAAAAGGTCCTACCAGTAGACATGATTTTTATAAAACTTAATAAATATAAACTTTTGTAGATAATTTGAGATGGCTACACTCAAAATTTGAAGATGGTATAAAAACATGAATTGTAGAATTTCGAGTCTAGATTCCAAAAAACTATATTTTTTGAAAAAAATTTAAAGTATAAATACTTCAAACATCTAAAATTTGAAGATGACTTGTTTTTTTAAGAAAACATAGTAGATAGATGGTCATGTGGCCCACGATTTTTTTAGCATCATTACAAATTTTTTGAAACCCTTTGGTGAATATTTAGATAAGATCTTATAGTGTGTTACAATTTTTTTTTCAATGAATATTTTTTAATTAATTTTTCAATTAAGTAGATCCTAAAAAATGATTAAAAAATGAATAGCCGGTCGTGCGCCCCCCTAACTACCTCAAAAAAAATGAAAATTGTTTTTTTTTAATGTGTGTAGAATTAGGCTTAGTTTGTAACCATATAATTTGTTTTGTATTTGGATCAAAGAAAAACAAATTACATAAACATGAATAGGAATGTATATGTTCAGCATGTAGTGGCCTAAAAAAGGTGTAGCTAGAAATAAATATAGTTTAAACCCTTAAAATAGCCTAACAAATATAAAAATCATATATTTGGAAAGAGGACAGTGTGCTCATCATGATGGTGATAATTTTTTGAATTTTGATGTTGAAATCCATATTGTATTTGGCAATTGAAGTTGAAATTTGTTGGTTTTTATCAAAACTATTGGTCTTGGTTGTAGATGCATAGTCACAAGCCTCTTTCTCAAAAATATAAGTTATTTTTGAGCCTATAGGCTCAAATTTTAATTCAAATTAATAACATGTTATATAGTGCATATGTGTTATATAACATGTATGCATTGTTTTGAAATACCAAAAAACAAACAAATTTCATGTTTTTTAGAGGGGAAAGGTCCCATTAACCATGCATCCTAACTTTGGAGAGTGAATTAAGGTGTCATAACATCACATTAGACTTTGAAATTTTTAATTATTTTAATATGTCATCTTACCTACTTATAACTAAAGTTTCAAGGTCTAACACATTATACATTTTAAAATGTAACCAATTTTATCTTGAGAGGTCTTAAAATACATTTTTAAACCTATGATCAAAACTTAACCTTTAGAGTACCAATCATTGTGAATTAGAGTATCTATACTTGACTCTTACTTATCAAGCTATGATTGGTTACTTTTAATTTTATAGAATAAATGTTGAACAAGTATTAGATACTACATGTTTAGCTTTTGGTACACTTTAATATTATATACACCAATATGTTTCATCAATAGAACACATGTTAACAAAATCCTTGTTTGACAATTGGAACATGAATAACTATTGGGACCTTTCCCCTAGTAGGGCAAGGATTTACCTTACTACCTTACTTTCCTAAAATCCTGCTTGCCCTTAAATTTCATGTTTCTTATTAATATTATCCTACCTACCTAAAATCCTATCTTACCCTTTTGTTGTTTCTTTGATATCTTTGACCAAATCCCTTTATTTATAAACTTTAAACTAATTTGTTTAAGTGGAAATCCCATTGAATTATACTATGTAGTATAGATAATCTTGTGTAAATAAAAATAAGAATTGAGCCCTTGGTATAATAGTGCATCTCTTGGATATCTATTTCAAGAATGTTATCTAGTGGATCCCAATACCTATGAATCATGCCTTGGATTATCCTAAAAACATTCCTAAAATGTGTTGAATAAATTCCATTAAGTTTTGTCCAAGGTCACATAGTGCATCTAATTCAATAGGTGCATTTTGAGGTCATAATTAAAATTCTAACAAGAGTCTTATATTGTTACAATTATTCAAGATTCCCATAATGTATTCAAATACATTATTCAAATTTTGCCTCAAATTAAGATCTCTTTTACAAATATGGTTAATCCTATATTATGTGCACCTCCTTCACCTACCCCTCCATCACATATGGGATAACCATTGACCACTCCATTAATTCCCACCTCATCTCAAGAATATGTCTTTAACATGGGACTAGTCCTAGCCGTACCATGGATGCAACAATTTCAAGCTCAAAAACGAGCTAGATAACACTTGGTGATTATCAATACTATAGATTTCTATGCCTTATTATGTAATTGGGATGGTAATATAGGAAATTAGGATGATGGGTACAAGGTATGTACATGTTTTTCATAAATATTTTGGTCAAGTTGGGTACACACTTTATTTTGTATAAGATATGGTTTTGATCTCATTAAACTTGAAATGGTCACATGTATCCATTAGTGATGATGTGGTTTTAAGATGTGGTTCCTATAGTGATGAATGTATAGCTTTAAAAATATCTAAATGCACTAGGGACTTTATTTAAAACCATTAAGTGATGGTTATGTTTTAGAAATATAGGGTGGCATAGAGCTGGCATTGACCAAGTATGACATATATATAAGTTACCCTAGCTCAAAATCTATTGAGCTTATTTAAGATACATTAAAGGTGACAATGTCTATTAAATCTAAGACATGCTTCCTCTCAACGATGATGCTGAGCAGAGGGACCCAATAATTGTTCATGTGGATAATGAATTACTAACTCATATAAATGGTTGATCAGAATTGAATACCAGTGTACACCCCCTCGCCAAAGGTTTCAAGAATATATATTTTGTGCATATCTTCAATCTTCTTATTCATATTTCATTTTACTAGTCTTAAACCTTATGATGTGGACTACAATAAAGTAGTATCTTATAATTCTTGCTCCATCTTGGGATTTGAGGTTGAGGACTCCATTGTTGAATTATGTTCTCTCCTATGTGTAGGACTTAATATGAATGTAATTCAGGATCTAAAAGTAATTCAAGGTAGATGGATCTAAATAATTTGAATACATACATAGAAAACTGATAACATTTATTTATCACTCAATTTGGATGGGACCTTAAAGGGATTTATATGACAATTTTCATATAGTAATGGCAAGTTAAAAGCTCATATCATGTGAATTATTTACTAGACATGAGTTGATTGGATCGATGTCAATATTTAAAAATTATTGGCTTATATGTATGAATGATAAATTTGTGAATAGGCCTTAGTTGGATTGGTTGGAGGTGATGGGACCTATCTAGGTATCAAAGATCATGAGTTACACTCATGTAAGCTAATAAATGTAGAGAGTGCAGTGTGCACATGCCTAGATTTGGCCCTCATGGCATCTGAGATGTGTTCATATTTTTCTAATTATTTCTTATTTTTGGTGAGATCATTAAGTACTTTTGATGATTAGACACAATAGGGCTAGGCGTAGCCTATCATAGGCTCGCATCATGTGAATTATTTACTAGACATGAGATGATGGGATTGATATCAATCTTTAAAAATTTATGGCTTATATGTATGTATGATATTTGTGTTCAAGCCTTAGTTGGATTGGTTAGAGGTGATGGTACCTATCTAGGTATCAAATATAATGATTTCTACTCATGTGAGCTAATAAATGTACAGAGTGTGCACAACATGCACATGCCTAGGTTTGGCGCTCATGGCATCTAAGATGTGTTCATATTTTATAAAGTGTTTCTTATTTATAATGAGATCATTGATTAATTTTGATCACTTGACATAGTAGGGCCAGGCCTAGCCTATCGATCTTATTTTTTTAATTGATCACTTAGTGTATAGAAGTACACATGGCCATCTTTGATTGGATCAAGACTCTTAGGGTGCTAACATCTATGATGCTTTTAGGATCTATAATATATGTGCATATCTGATAAATTTGACACTTCTCCATGTGTAATAGACCTACACATGTGTAAATATTTGATTGGATTGGGCATCCCAAGGCTCTAACAAATTTGATGCTTCTAAGACTTGACAGTTAGATCTCTAACATAAGTATATGTGTGTATAAGATACACACATGGTAATGTATCTAATTAGATCAGACCTCGTAGGTATCTGATATCTCTTTAATGTTTCTAAGACCTAAAACCTCTAACAGTGTTGACACTTTCGAGCATGTATGAGGTACACCTAGTGATATGTAATTGGATTTGGCCTCCTAGGGCATTTTCAACTCTAAACCTTCTAGGACTTGATGTATCTCTGATATCTTTAACACTTTCAAGTGTATGAGGTACACATGTGTCATAACAAATTTAAATTATAGGGGTAATTCAATTGAGGAGGCATGGGAGGCCAATTTTAACCCCTTCTTAACATAACTATAAGAGCATGATATATGATTTGGGACAAAATTAAGTATGATTATATCTATCTTGAATTGAACCAATTAGTTGATTGTTTCAATTAGGGACATGATTTGGGAAAACTTGAGCCCCTAAACCAAATTTATGACCCAATTGATTGTATAATCTAGATGCAACATGTATGGCTTAACTAACCCTAATTTAATCAAAAATGCAAATACGAATGTAAATGTGACCAATTTCAACCCATTAAACCTAAATTAGAGTCTATAATGTGATTAAAGGGGCTAAATTTGGTCACATTTCATGACACATTGATTGTAAACCTTAAATTTATCACTTAAACATGTGCATTTCCCCTAAATCCTAATTTCATGACATATACACATGTACAAACCTGCTACAATAAACCCTAAATCCTAAATTTATAACAAACACAACCCCTAAGTTCCCTAATTTCATCACAAATGCATAAATTTATGAATGTGATTAGTTCCAATTTTTGAACCTATTATTCACCTAGTTTTTTAAGGACCTATGATGGGATTTTAGGCAAAATCATCTCATTTTGTCTTACATATTGAGCCTTATTACATCATTTGATAGTCTTATTGCTTCATAGTCTTATCAAGAGTCTTATTGCATCATGTATTGTATATTTATGCATCATATTTGGTAGTTATCCATCATATTGAGCCTTATTGCATCATATGATAGCCTTATTACATCTTATTAGATATTTATTGCATCATATGATAGTCTTATTGCATCATATGATAGTCTTATTTCATCGTATGGTAGTCTTATTGCATCATATGATAGGCTTATTACATCATATTGAGCCTTAATGCATCATATGATAGCCTTATTTTAAAATATGATAGTCTTATTGCATCATATTATAGTCTTATTGCATCATATTATAGTATTATAGGGAATTTTATGCATTGAATATGAGCCTTTGTGTTTATTTTTTGTAGTAAATGCCTATAATTCAAGTAATGCATATGCATTATCGGAACACATACACATTATAGGAATGTGTACATGTTACTATAATACATACACATTCCTTGAAGCAAAACAAAAACTTACTTTTCAATGGCTATTTCTATCTCAAATCGAGATTATTGTCCCCACAGACATTCCCTAAGAACTCTACGTATTCTCTGCATACTTTTTTTATAGTTTTTTTTGGACCCCACATTTTGAAGTACATTCTTGGTTGCTTTTGTCAAAATGGGATCTAGTTCACGTTTAGGGAAGAGGAAGAAGTTTAAGAACAAAACACTGGATAAATTAAAAGAGTTGAGAGAAAAAAACAAGGTATGAATGCAAGTATTTCATTTCAGACAAGGTACAAACACTAACCCAGATGAGCCAAATGCCTTAGATAATGAGGAAATTGACAAATAATGAATTGAATAATGATGAAACTAAAAATAATGAATTGAATTATGATGAAATTCACAATAATTAATTGAATTATGATGAAATTGATAATAAAAAATTAGATAATGTTGGAAATTCACATTCAAAGATTAATGTTTTTGAATTTTTTGATGAAGAGCCTATAATGTTAATTTCCAACATTATCTAATTTAATGGACTCAAACAATGATGAAATTAACATTGAATAAAATTTCATGGAAACATATAATGAAGAAAATTTCATGGAAACATATAATGATGTTGAAACACCCTCTAAATGGATTCCACCAATAACAACACCTCCAAGAGTTATGCGTAGAAAAGATAAGTACTTAATTGAATTTGATGAAAATATTTTGAAACCAATGCATAACAAAATGTCTAGCCACCATTCAAAAAGACTAGCTTAAGAAATTTGGGATAGTTTCTTTCATAGATTGGAGTATGATAATCAAAGATGTTAATTATTTATTTTATTGATGAAATTGGTTAAGATGAGACCTAAAATATACACATTAGGACTAATAAAATCTAATATGGATGATGAAAATGATGAAATTATTGAAAATCTACATGATGCATATCATATTATAGGCCCAAAATCATGCAACAAAGATTGTAATGTTGCCCAGCATATAATGACAACTTGTGTAGTTAAGTGCTAAAATAGGGGAAGAAATGATTGATTTCAAAAACAAGTCAAACACTTGATATAAATAGAAAAATATTAATTAAAAAATTGTAAGACATGAAATACTTAATGAACCCAATAATAAATAGCTCTCAGCATTCTCTGGTAGACTTCCACAAAAGGACAAAGATATAGTTGATGCTTTGAAAGACTTACTTGCACAATTTTGGAAAGATAATATAAGAGTTTTGTCCAATGTAATAGATGTAGTGAAAAGAAGAGTTGGTTCTCATAATCATGAACCACATCCAAAGCATTTCTTGTATGACTCAAACATAATTGCACTCTAAGTTTTTGGAAAAACATCAATAAATTGCTATTAGTCAAAGATTTTTTGAGATGTTCAAACCTTTTTATGTAAAAAAAAAATCACACATGCACACCTTGTTATAGGCAACATGTTGAATTTTCAATGCACTATGATGTTTTTTTCAATATTCATTGTACTTTACATACAACATTTTGTAGGAGTGTGGCATAGAAGTTCCACCAAAATCATCCAAGGAATTTATTCCAAATATTTTTTGTGAAAGACTAGATAGACAGTTATTTTATAAGAATGCATGTTTGGATGGGAATTATAGCATTTGCAGTGAATTTCTAAAATTAAAAAAATGTATCCATGAGGATTGTACAAGTGCAATTAGACAATAATTAGTTGGTTTGAGAAAATACAAATATATGACTTATCAAGTAAAAGATGGCAAAGAATCTAAAATGATTGTTACGAAAGAGATACCTATTTTAGAATTTATGATCTAATTCATGGAGAAAATTGTTTATGAGTATGTAAGGAACACACATAAGGCTAAATGGTTGGATGAACATTTCAAGCTAAGAAAGGACACATTCCCAATTGATTCTATTATTTTAGTAGTTGACTTTCCTAAAAATTACACATTCAAACCACAAATGGAATTTCAATCATAGTATTATAGCTTAACACAAGTTGCCATATTCATGCATATAGTATTCATGCATGCACTTGATAGTATAGAGGAAGATCAAAAAATATTAAGGGATTACCATTTCTATATTAGTTACAATTGATCACATTGTACAGAGTATGTACAAGGTTATTTTGAGAAGTTCTATGGATATTTGACTCAAAGAAAATTACTTTCAAATAGCATTACATTTGGTCAAACAATTGCACATCACAATTCAATAATACATGGATATTTTATTGGTTGAGCAGGATGCATGTTACCATTGGTGTAGAACATATTTGGAGTTTCATTGAGTATGGCCATGGTAAAGGGGAGCTTGATGGTGTTTTAGCATGTGTAAAAAGAGTTGTTTCAAGGGAGGATTTAAAATTTGATAATGTTGCTAATTTGATTGATGTAAAAATTGAGGTTGAATGGTGTAATAAGAACATATGTCATGATGATCAAGAAAATTCTACTGTTCATAGATATTTTTGGTTAATGGAGGAAAAAGTATTGGCAAAATATGAGGATTGTATGACTCTAATAGGTTCAAGTGAGGTCCACTCATTTTGTAGCTCAAATGTAGGTTCTTTGACTATTCATATGCAACACTTGGATTGCTTTTGTTCTGCATGTATAGACTCTGTTTGGAATGAATGTGAGTCATAAGAGTGGGTGGATGACTAGAGCTCTAGACCTCTAATTCTAATATACACATATCGGGTTCCACTAGCATTACAACTTATACATATGACATCATCACATGACTTTGACCATATATCTAATCTAGTACAATTAAGTAGAAGATTAATCTTTATGTACTATTTATTATTATTATCTATCTTTATAGTTTCATTAAAATTTGGTTTTTATAATGTAGGCCATGTTTTTGCAATTATTTCAAACAAAAATAATGAAGAGGGAAGATATTACTACTTATGTCAGTGTGCAGATGGAAATAAAAAATTAATTTCCCTGGTCGTAGATGGAGAAAACATTAATTATCCCATTGGATCTATGGTAGTCATTGGAACTTGGCTTTGACAATATCCTATAAAAAAATTCAAATGTATGGTTATTTGAAGACTTTGAAATCCATATGAAGATAATGAACTATTCAAATTTGGTTCTTTTAATGAATATTCAATTAAAAAATATCATGGGAGGCCAAGAAACAAGAATCTATGGAAAGTTCGTGAGTCAGACCATGAAGCTATTCTTGATACTATCAATATTAGAGCAGATCCAAGTGGTTCATTGGATAGAAATACATAGCTATGTTGAATTGTAAAATGTAGATGTAATCAATTTTACCAAATGTGTTTGATTTTGTAGGTAGTATGTACATAAATTTCATCTTTAATTACTTACTAACATTTTTTTGTAGGTTAGTGGTGCCAAATCAGCTTCCACCTTCATGTGGTTGGCATCCTTAGTAAATAATTTCATATTTTTGAAGCTAAGAGAAGCTTACTAAAACTACATAGTGTTTTCATGCCCCTAAATAATTTCTCATGATAATTTTATTTCTCCTTGTAGCCTTCCAAACACGTTTGTTGTCATTATTTCCATGCTCCAGAATAGTAGTGAAAATGCACTTATGGGTGGAATTGGATGTAAAATTCATTAGATAATGTGTAATTTGCCTATATAGATGTGCTCAAAGTGGTGGATTTATACATGTTGATCCCAGAGGCAAAACTGCTAGTATGAGGTCAATAAGTTATCTTTTCACTACTAAAAAGTTGCATTTTATGACCTGTTACTGTAACTTCTATCATGGATTTATATTAGAGGTGATTTAGAATAAATTATAGGTAAAATTAGAGGGATTTACTACACATAGGAAGGATCTTATGGTTCTTCCATATGACTTACACTTTTGGTTTTATTCATTCCTAAAGTTAGGCTAAAAATCAGCATCTTTTTTGTATTAGGAAGGGCATTCTTGAGCCCAGAACGGGTGGTGGGTTTGTCTTTTGAGCCAGATGGGAGGCCAAGAACCTATTCATAGATGTTATTCAACCATATATATGTGTTTTAAGTTCCATTTTTATCCAAAAATTATTATAAATTGAGTTCTCTAACCATAGCTTCAACTTTAACAACATTTATTGTTAGTGTTTCTATGTTCTGGAATAGTAGTGAAAATGCACTTGCAAGTAGAATTGGATGTCATGGTCATTAAAGAATGTGTAATTTTCCTATATATATGTTATTGAAGTGGTGAATTTTCACCTTCTCGTATCAAAGGCAAAATTGATAGTTGGAGGTCAACAAGTTGTCTCTTCACTGCCAAAAAGTTGTATTTTAAGACCCATTACTGCAACTTCTATCATAGATTGATATAAGAGGTGATTTAGACTAGATTTGGGGTGAAATTAGAGGGATTTCCCATGCATAGGAAGGATCTTATTATTCCTCCATATGACTTACAATTTCGGTTTTATGTATGCCTAAAGTTAGGCTAAAAATTAACATCTTTCTTGTATTGGGAAGAGTATTCTTAAGCCTAGAATAGGTGGTGGGTTTATCGATCGGGCCAGATGGGAGGCCAAGAACCTGGTCCTGGATGTTATGTACCCTTTTTAATTTTTTTTTAGTGTCAATTTTTAGCCAACAAGAATCATAAATTGAGTTCTCAGACTGTAGCTTCAACTTTGACAACATTTATTGTTAGTGTTTTCATGCTCCATAATAGTTAGTGTTTTCATGCTCCATAAAAATGCACTTGAATGTGGAATTGGATGTCATAGTTGTTGAAGAATATGTAATTTACCTATATATATGTGATTTAAGTGGTTTATTTGAACTTGCTAGTTGTGGAGGCAAAAATGCTAGTTAGAGGTCAAAAAGTTGTCTCTTCACTACAAAAACATTATATTTTAGGACCCGTTACTACAAATTTTACCATGAATTTATATTAGAGGTGATTCATAATAGATTAAAGGTGAAATTATAGGTATTTACCATTCATAGTATGGATCTTATGGTTCCTTCATATGACTTATATTTTTGGTTTTATGCATGCCTAAAGTTAGGCTAAAAATCAACATCTTTCTTATATTGGGAGGGCATTCTTAAGCCTAAAATGGGTGGTGGGTTTATTGAATGGGTCAGATGGGAGGCCAAGAACCTATTAATATATATTATCCACCCCTTTTTATATGTTTTTAGTGCTATTTTTCAGCCAACAAGCATCAAAAATTGAGTTCTCAAACCGTAGCTTTAACTTTGACAATATTTATTGTCAGTGTTTTTGTGCTCTAGAACAGTAGTGAAAATGCACTTGTGGGTGGAATTGGATGTCATGATAATTATATCACATTTAATTTTCCTATATATACATTCTCAAAGTAGTTTATTTTCACCTACCAGTTTTGAAGGTAAAATTGTTAGTTGGAGGTCAACAATTTATCTCTTCACTGCCAAAAAATTGCATTTTAAGACCCATTACTGCAACTTCTTAGGGAAGTATTTGATAAGTATGGTAAGATGGTTTTAAAACTATTCAACACCTTTAAATTTTTTTCACACTCCAAACTTCAATCAATCCCCACAAGCAAGCATAAACACCCATAGGCAGTCTCAAAGTCATAAAAGTAAAGTTGGATTTTTATCATTGAAAAGGTATTATGAGATGTTTTATATGTCATGAGGATGTTTTCAAGTAAATAAGATCAGTGGGAAGGTCAAATTGGTCCTTTGGAGAGTATGTACAGGGCATGGGAAACCCAATATTAGGTTTTGGGCATTTTTGAGAGATTTAACCATGGGAATTTAATGAAACTTTATAATCTTGATCCCCTATAACAAGGTGAATCAAAAGGTTTTAACCTAATATTGTATGGTTGTGTATAGATTCTAGGACTGAGGGTTTGGAATGGTTGTGTATAGATTCTAGGACTGAGGGTTTGGAATAATTAGGCCTAATGAGGGTAGGCTAATGAAGGAAGTGATACTTAGAGATGGAGTTGGGATATGAAATTTGACATAGACATGGAAAAGTATAGATTGTACCTATAGATGCCCTTATAATTTGTTTATCAATAATAACTTTTTTGTACAAGGCAAAATAGAGTAAAAAAGGCTACAAGCCTTGAGAGAGCATTGTGTCCATAAGGTGTGGAATGAGACTCAAATATTATTTGAGTACTTGAAGGGGGTTATACCAGGTATTTTATGATCATCTAAGACCATATGTGATAATAGGTTGAGCTCTTGAAACATAGACCAAGATTTGGTCTTTAAGACCCAAAGAAGGTGCCTAGTAAGAAACTAGAAAGAGATTGAGAGGAAGTTTATGAATGAGATGAATGGAATGAGGTAAAGGATGAGTTGTGAATGTATGGATAGAGGTCAATTACATCAATGAGGTAATATTAAGAGTACAAAGAATAAGTACTAGGTGTAAGAAGCTAAATTAATCCCAAAGAGGCAAAAGAGGAGCTAGCTTATGAAAGAAGATTCAAATCAAACCATAACAAGTGAATGTGATCAATTGGGTTTCGAAATAGCTAATGATGTTTTTGTAGATTTATCCTCCGTACCCATACATCAGTATACAAACATAATTCAAATGAAATCATTGATATTCTTTATTTCTTATAAGGGTCTGATTTGCAACATTATCCTAACAAGTTATTCTCAATCTCATAACATTTGTAATGCTTAAGAATTTTTCAAAACCAATCATTCATAATAATTTCAATACAAGTGATTCAAACAATATTGAATTCACTGGTTTTATAAAATATTCATGTACAAAATAAGAATACCATGTACATATGCCATATATAGGCATGCAATGTCTATAATACATGCATTTCCATATAGGCATACAAAAAATTACATCATGTCTAAAAACATAGTATCTAATGTCAGGTGAATACATCATATATGCATGTATAATACCAAAAATATGTACATTACCATATAGGCATATAAAAAATTACATCAACTAAAATATCCTAATCATCAAATAATCTCCCTCTCTTTGCCTTCTTTGAAGAAGACTCTCCCTGAGATGCCCTGCTTGTAGATGGAGATATCCAAATACCTTGGATTACTCCAAGGTTTGACTATGGGTACTATCCTCATAGCTTGCTTGAAGCTAAACCTATTCAAAGACAAAAATATTATAAAATTAACAAGTATACATGAAATCAAGCTAAGAAACTCATTTTAAACTGTAATAAAAAAATCATTTAAACATGCACTTATTGCAATCTCATGGTGCTTCTCAATTTGTTGTTGACACTCAACTGGGTCAGTGTCAAGTTCAGATACACAAATAGGAATGTTAAATGATGAAGAAACATGAGGATATATCATATTAGTCATCTAAATTGGACTATCAAATGTCATATGATAGCCCTACATACACGATACATTCATGCATATAAGTTATATTTGCTAAAGTATATAGTAAAATTATTAAAACAAAACTACTAAATTACCATTAAAATTAAAAGTGAATATACATACCTTAGTGAGTACCTATGTAGATGACATTTCCTTAGCAATTCTTGAGTCTGTCTTGACTCACAATGATAGAGGAGTGTTTACCCTAGTCATCAGTTGAACAAACAACCTAATAATTAATAACTTGTGCAATTCATTGATTAAACAAGTTGATAACAAACATAGTCTTGCCTAAGATATGAAAAAATATAATGAGGTCACGTGAAGATTGAATGTGACAAGTGGAAGTGTGCCATATGTGACTTGTAACACCATACTGAAGGCAAGAAATGTCAAATTTATGAGGGAGAATGACAATACAATGAGGGAGGATTTTTGAGTGAATTTTTTGAAATTGAGTCATATAATGAAATTTAGGTGTTTAAACATCCTTGATACACCTATATACACTGGTTTGGATGCTTGTATATATTTTTTGAGGTGTATTTCAAATTTTGACTTGATTAAGGTCATTAGACCTAATTGTCTTAAGGCAGTGACTTGTTATAGTTGAGATAGTCCGATGAGCTATGGTGTTTAAATTTATTTGTTTTGAAATTTTTATCATGTTAACACCTTGAATACTTTTATTATAGATAGTCATTAATTCTTAGTCCAACTGAGTATTGGTGTTATAAAAAATCCCTTAGAAATAGTCATAGTGATAAGACAAGTAACTTGTATAGGTGTTTGTTGAGAAGTTTGTAAATTGAGTTTTAATCAGGTTAAGACACCTAGAGAGATAGGTTGATTTTATGGGGGACATCTATACTTGATCTTTTTAAGAGTGTCTATAACCTTATAAAATAGGTCTCATCAAAATCTAAATAAACATATTGAAAATAGAACTAAATATTGTAGAGATAAGAGTGAGTGAACAGTCTTCTTTAGAAGTGCATGATTTTGGTTGCCCTATAGGTGACATTAGGTCAGCTATTTATCCTTAGATTTACCTCAATTTTTTCAAGGGAAGGTCTATATGTATACAGTGTAAGTAGGTTGAGGTTAACAAAGGGTGATATTGTCTTTTCAACACTCAATATTCATTTTAGGGGGATTTTCCTGATGAAAGGTGTTACAGTCTTATAGAATCATCATGTCACTTGAGTGACGAAAGTGCATAGATATAGATAGGCCCTTTCCCCCAACTAGATGTAGTAGGTCTTTGGGCCCCATATGTAGGTGGTGGTAATAAACTACTCAACCCCATCTAGCTATATGGGGTTGAGGTCCCCTATTTGTATATGGTTGCAAAGCCTATGCCATATACATATAGGTTATAGTTTATAGTTGACACTCTCCCAACAAATTAATGGGATCTAATGGC